>BLSH010060248.1:1053350-1100049 GCA_018402905.1 Glandirana rugosa
GGTCGTCCAGTACAAAACCCTTAAAGAGAATCTATTTTATCGACAGGTTTTATGGTTCGGTAACTGAGACTAAATTTCGTATACACGTTCTATTTCCCTTTGGACGTTTATACCGGACGACCCCCATTAACTCCTGTCCCAACTCTTGGTGACGGGATCTACTAGAGTGTGACATCTATATCTCGACGATCAGGTGTTCTTGTCATCACGTATTCGTGTCAATATACGGTCCTTCACGTTACGTATAAAGTCCACTCTAAGTTTCCCGTATCGAGAGTTAACAGGGAACTAAATCTACCCGACAGAGAGAAAACCTTGGGTTGGATAGACAGGGGGGGGGGGGGTCAACAGAAAGATAAACCGGACTAAATATCTGGAGATATAGAGATATAATCACCAGGAAAGACAACTGGGGGGGGGGGGGACAGATAGGTTGGGTTCCAAAAGAGAGACAGCCCATCTAAATCAAGGGACAATTGAGAGCTATGCCCTTTGAATCTCACCTGAAATATGCATTGCACTTCCTGGCATATAACTGTGCTTATGCACTACTGTTCTTGTGGACTAGCAGCTCTATATCTACAGTGTGAGATCATCTAGGGCAGTGGTTCTCAACCCTGTCCTCAATTACCCCCAGCAGGCCATATTTGCAGGTTTCCCTTTATCTTGCACATATGCTTTAAATCAGAGTCAATGGCTTGGTATTTTGGACAGCTATTTTATCTAAGAGAAATTCCCAAAACATGACCTGCTGGGGGTACTTGAGGACAGGGTTGAGAACCACTGATCTAGAGTACTGCTGCCTGTGACTACTAGTGAGGTTTAGTGATATTCACTGCTTTCTCAAGAGCTGGCTAGAGAGGAAGCTAACAAAACCAACGAAAACTCCCAGCTCAACTTACAGACCAGCCTGCAATTAACCAAATTATCTTGTCTAATTAGGGGTTTAGTTTGCACACATTTGCAAATACATACATAAGCTGCAGAGTCTCTTCATGGCACCCCAGTATTATCTGCAGTCCAAACTCTAAATTTTGAGAGTCTCCACTGCTATCCATTATAATGCATATGCTTCTACCGTGGAGACACAATTTAGAGTTAGGACTGCAGATAATACTGGGGTGCCATGAAGAGGCTCTGCATGTATTTGCAAATGTGTGCAAACTAAACCCCTGTTTTTAATGCATACTGTTAGGATAATTTTCTTTGGTATTGTTTGACATGTGTTGCCCTTCCGTGTGTTCCTTGCTGCAAAGGCCAGTTATAGGTGGGGGCAGTGGCCATTTGTTTATACTGTTGGAGAGAAAGCTAAACCTGAGGACCTCCAATGCAAGGGCCTCCCTGCTTCTGCTCTATTCATTCTGTGGATCCATGCTTCTTTCCTCTCTTTTCTGATTCTTCATCAATTCTTCCACCATTCATAATAGGGGACTCTGACATAAGGAGGCAAAATCCCTGCTCTCCCACCAAAATGGTAATACCAGTGTCTTGTCATTTACTCTCTACTTGCCTTTTTTGGTCAAAGCTTCCAGAGTATAGGTTCACTTTATGTAATTTATTTTAGGCTAGCCAAAAACATTGGACTTTTCTCATGCAGATTGTTACATAATTAATTTTGATTCTGCTGGCTAAATATATTTAAGCACAGAGCAGACACAATTAGTGCCAGGCTTATCTTGGGGAAACAATAGCGATCATTCAACAAAACCTGATCCAAGCAACTAATATTTTACTGTGTTCAAACATACTAAATTCTGTTCAAAATACCATGCCCTGTATGGAAAAAAAGCCTCACAAGGTCTAGTAAGGGAACCAAGCCTAGATTCTTCTGGCTGGTTCAATGACTTCACAGTTCCTTCAGTTCTCCTCCAGCAGCAAAGGAGAAGTCTATAGTGCTGCATTTAACGGTGTTCACATATTGCCTTGTTAGCGCTCTTTAGTGCAGTAGTATCGTGAGTCTAGGCTTCTGTGATGATGCACCTGCTGAGGCCACAACAGAAGGGGCACAGAGGGATTGGGTTGAATGATGCTGGCAGCCCTTCAACCTTGAAGACTGGAGATATAGAGTGGCAAAAAAGGACTTACTGCAAGGGACAGCCATAGATTGAAGTTCAGTATTGAAGCTAAAGCTGTTTTGTTTTTATTTTTTTTAAATAAAACATCAGTGATCTACCTGTCCTCTCTTCACAGAAAATGAACGTTTGCTTGTTGATATAGGAGTCTACCAGCTCTAAATCCCAGAAATGAATTACAAATTCTGCATCAGACGTAGACTCAGATAGTTAATCTGCCCTCTGTTTCCTACAGGCCTTTGCCGTCAAAGACGAAAAATGTTCCATTTTACCTGAGTTTGTTTTCCAACCTCAGGCATCCTGGGAGAAAAGCTAAGAAGAAAATGAAATGCGAAAAATAAGCTCTCAGGGGGATGAAACCTTGAATTTAATTCATTTTTGGAAGATGGGGAATGACATCATTCAAAAAAAAAAAACTTTTCTTTGCACAAAAGTGGTCAAGTGTTTTGAATTTTTTTCTCATCTAAAATGAGGAAAGCATGACTTACAGCTTTGTTCAGTAAAGAGTTTTTTATTCTTAAAGAGACCCTGTTGTTTTTCAATACCGGTAAATTTAAAGGATCTCTTTAAGGTCCATCCCCCAAACCATTTATACTCATCTTCGCAGTTCTATCCCAGTGAGTATAATACTCAGCTAGTGAGTATTAAAGAGCATGTAACCTTATCACATAATGCAGTGTTCAGTTATAGTAGCCAACCACTATGACCAAACACTGTCACATGACAGAGGAGATGATGTAATCTCTCCTTGTAAGCTCCAACACTAGCCAACACCTAGTATTTTGTGTCCACTGCTACAGAGAAAGGAGCAGTGGGGGAGTGCCATAAAAAATATAACTGGGTCCTGGGTGGAATTTCTAGAGACCCTATTACTTTTTATGAATAGACAGGGCGACTGGGTTTATTTAGGTGCTACTAAGTACAGTAATCTAGAGCAATCAGTAACATGGCATCTTGTACTTGTATCTTGTACTTTGCTTCAGCAATTGAGTGCATTCTAATTGGTTGCTATGGATTAATACACTTAAGAATTAGTATTTAAAGCCATTCGTCAGTCTCTGTGTAGCCATGTGCTCCCTTGGGAGTAGCATTAATTGTGGTTCACCTGATAGCTGCCCTCAATGCCACCATATCTAACACATCTGTAGACACTGACCAGACCGGCTTTTGTTTTGTTGTTTTATTTAGGGGAAATAACTTGGATGGAGAAAAGGGGTAACTGTGGGATGCCCCAGAAATTATTGTACACGACCTCCATATACAGTCCTGTATATGCACACTTGCCCTGCAGACCGTCCTTTTGCAGACTGTTACTCCTCACAACTCTCTCCAGCTCTCAGCTTGCTGACCGTTTCTCCTCGCAATTCTCTCTTCAGCACTGTACTTGCAGACTATTGCTCCTTCACTACTCTCCAGCACATCACTTGGTTCCCAGCTTGAAAGGAAATTTATCAAGCTTCTCTACTCCTTTCTCTTCACCGCAGCCAGCACGTGGTGAGGCCTACACTCTGTCAGCAGGACCTGAGGACCACCCATTACAGGCCAGGGATCACGGGCCCCCGAATATGTAGCAAAGTACTTGGGTGCTAGCTGGACCTTGGATGGACTACAACTTCCAGCCCATCCCTCTTCCAGGCCACCACAGAGACCCGCTTTCCTTACAGTGACACTCCTTCCCCTGACTGGCTCCCAAGGCTTCCACAGACTGTCCACTATTCCTCTCCCAGCCTGCTCCAGCACTTTCTCTTCTAGCTCCCAGAGTCTGTCAATCACCAAATCCAGTGGACTCTTTAAAGTGTCTCAGTAGCACCTCTGCTTCTCTCCTGTTCCCTTGTGCGACTCCAGGAATCACCTCCACCTCCACTCCTGGCTGGGGGCTCCCTTGGGGATTGATCAGGGCTTCCCATGATACTCCAGATGATAACACCTCTTGTCCCACTTTCACTCTGGAAAGTTTCAGTGCATCCCAGAAGAAGGTAGGAGGCTTAAGTGACATCATCTGTTGGACTGCCCCAGTCCTACCTGAGCCACTCCCCAAGCCCAGATCAAAACATTCAGGTCTGCTCCTACAGTCAGGCCCGACTAAATGTTGCCTCTCCTGCAAAAAAACCTATCTCACAAAAAAAACGCCTACACCATGGGGGAGCTACATCTAGAAAATAAATAAATGTCAGCAGCTACAAATACTGTAGCTGCTAACTTATAATATAAGGACAGTTACCTGACCAGAGATCCAGTGCCATCCTCACCTGAGCCTGTCCTTCGCTGGTTTATGGGTCCCCTGCCCCAGCATGTCTACTGTGGGAAGCCAGCTGTGACTCCTAGTGGCTTCACAGCTATCATCCCACTGTGTGAGTGTGTGAGTCTTGCTGTGCTTTGTGAGTGTTCCCGCATCCTCCCTGTGACAACGTCCGGTGGAATCGCTTAGGCAATTCCAGCGGAAGTGGGAGCTGCTGCCTGCTAAAACGAAGTACCCCCCCCCAAAAAAAAAAGATAAATAAATAAATAAACCTCCAATATTGTTAGAAGAGGGAGGGTTCTTTAAAGCTGAACTTCCCATTTAGAGTAACGTTCTGCTTTAACACATGTAAAGTCAAAACATTTGGATAGAGTAGGGCAGGATTATAAGCCCTATCAGGATTCTGATTATTTATTTATAGTGTAATGAATCATATTTTACAGATAATTTCTCCATATATATAACAGAAACACAATATATAATGACACAGAAGATAGTAATTTTCAGAATGAGCAGGGTGGTACATAAGTTTAGAAGATATTGTCTTTCTCTTCCTCTGTGACACTATTTCTCAGGAAAGAGATACTTTATGTGTGACATAGAGCGGAGATGACAGCTAATAAATACTCATCATCCAGAACAAACAGTCTGAAAGTCGTAGCTGGAAAACACCGAGCTTTTGGTCCAGCCCCCCCAGAACTGTTGCCATGTTTATTCACATGCTGTGCTGCTTCATAAGTTTTCCCTGCACGTTGTCTCCTTCAGTGTGTCCTTGCCCTGAGCCACCAGCCGTTCAGAAATTGATTTTCCCTTTTATGCTTTCAGCTTGCAACTAATTGAATAGATGGTACCTGTGATTATGACATGGCTGCTATATCAGTCAGGGGACAGGATTGCTGTGCCTAACACAGAAATATCCCATCACAATAAATAAGGTTAGACAATCTTATCCTCATGCATAAAGTTTATCTGTAGAAGGTGGCACTGCCCAGAAGATGATGACATGAGGAAGACCCCACATCTTGTAATACTCTATATGCTGGGCTAAAAGAGAGGTGTTATTTCAACACTGCTAAATAATACTTGGTTAAGGAAGAACTCCAGGTACATCACTATAATCAATCTGTAGACTGTATGTCATCTGTCATATTGGGAGATTGTCAGTCCAGTGGTAGAAGCAATTTTAGTCCATGCCAATCCAAACTGCAGTTTAGGGGTTGATGAACCACTTTTGTTAGACAAAAATGGACAGCAAAACAATTGTCCACGCAGGGGATTTTCATCATCGAAACAGGTAACAAAAATACCAAGCCACTTGGCTCCCTCTTCAGCAGCACCACTGCTTAGGCCCTAAATGTTGGTCTTTGGCTTCTGGCCCCTAGGTCAGTCAGTGCTTCTGTGTTTCCAGTTGCAGCCCTCTCTCAAAGCCAATTCAGTTGCAGCACCGTGCTGCCTGGTCCCATTCCCTGGCCTCTCAGTAGGGGATCTCCTGACACCCTGGGCTCTCTCACTCCTCTGAGACCTCCAGATTCCCTTGGTCCCTTGGACTGTCCTAGTTTTCTCGGTTAACCTAGTCTTCCATATTCGCTTAACCATCTTGATTCCCTCAGTCCTACGACCAAGGAATCTCTTCCCCAATATGGATTGTTGTCTCTTGAGCAGAGCATACCTGTGTCCTAATGAGAGCCCTGAATTATGACCAAGTCCTTCATTATAAGGGCTGTGTGCACCTGCACTCACAGACTGTGGTGTCCTGTAAGACCAGGATTTATTCCCTCCTGGCTGAATGGAATCTTTTAAACATTTTTTTTTTCCATTAGTACACGTTCGCCAGGTCAGTGCCCACCAACCTTCCTTGTGCTATTTTTTTGATACCCCTTGTCTATAACCAAGAAAATGGGCATATTTGATTTGACAGATTCAGCTCCCATTGATTACAAAGGGATTCGGGTTCGACATCCAAACGTCTTTGAAGTTCACCAAACCCAGCTCAAACCGAACCCAGGGCAGTTCAGCTCATCACTACTACCAATATCATTTTAGGATCAAGTTTAGAGAGGGATCCTTCAAGCATAGAGAGAACATATGAACCCCATGAAGAGAGGGTTCTATAAGGATTTCCATACAGAATCTCCTTCTTAGAAAAAGAGTAGTACTTCTGCTTCCAAATACTTTGATTAGATTACTGGTTAATTTCCTAAGAAGGGAATCCCTGTTACAAAGACTTGATCCCTCTGTTGTTGTTCTTATCATTACTGAAATGCCTATTGTTGTGTTGTGATTATGCTATTTGTCTCAATAAAAATTATTGAAAGAAAAAACATTACCAAAATGTAATTAAGATGTACAGTGATATAACACTATATGGATCTACTGTATGTATTTCTACTGTATACAGTATAAATTAAAATAAAATATTTATTGATCTATAATAAAAAAAGTCATATTTTCATTTTCAAAAAAAAAAAAAAAAAGAAGGGCTCCCAGAGGCTGTGTCCTGGATGGAGACACTGCCAACTATATTATTAATTCCAGTATCCTACACTTCCGTTTAGCAAAGGTTCTAGATCTCTTATTTACTGCACCTACAAGTTTAGCACAATGTCCTATTTGGGGGGGGAGGGGCATTTGTTATAACACCATTTAAAAGAGGGCTACAAACTGAACACAGTTTTAATCACAATTTTACATCCAATGGCCAGTCCATAGAGTGCATGTCCTTTTGTATAGGAACAAAACAGTAATATTTGCTATCGGTGATATTTATCCAAACCACAAATTCATCATCTGCTAACCAAGAATTAAAGGTTTTCTAGGCTTGAACAAATACACATTTGATTCTTTTTACTGGGATAAAAATCATCTCAGGAACTTATCTACATCAACTAGATTCAATGTTATTTAAATACTATGCAGTTTACTCACCTATATCCAGCTGTCAACCCTTCAGCAACATTATGCTTGAGAACGTCAACCAGTTGACACATGGACATCACAACATTGCATTATACAGAAAAACAGCAGAAATAAATGTATCATAGGGTGATAGTAATAATCCGGACAGGAACCTATAGTGAAAGCCTAATGCAGCCATGTCTGCATAAAACAAATGTGGAACTTTCATAGAAAATGCCTATACCATAATAATAAAAAGGGTAATTTTTAGTAAAATATAAATCTGTAACTATAGAAAAAAGGATTATTAAACTGAACAGAGTGTACTCATATGTTTCCTGAGAAACATTGGTTGTAATATCCACCCACATCTTCCATGTAGGAAATGCTGTGACAACCGCTATTACACTCAACAACAAGTCATATGAAATAATTCAACCATTTCTTGTTTTCAAATCTCTTGAATATTTATGAAAATATATAATCTCTATACCTTCATTCTGACACCGAAAAAGATGAATGTAAATGTATGTATATGCAAAAAATATTCAACAAAGTATAATTTCACATAAAATAAGCATCACAAAAGGCAACATAAATCATAAAACTTACTAATATAACTGTTCACGTTAGGGCTTTTCCTGCCTTTTATAGATTTAACAATCTTTAACTATCTTTAATTTTAGATAATTTGAAATCAAATTTTAGTTTAATTCCAACTTATGAGCAGGCTGTAAACTATTTAAAGACATGTCTCCTTCTAGTCATTGGCAAGCATAGCATGGCTTTTATTAAGGGTCACTAAATATGTGTACTAAAACAATGAACAATAAGGATCTGTCTCTTGTGAGACCCCAAGTCGGATGACATATGAAATTCAATGTTTCTCTATGAGAGCTGTCTTAACTGATACTACACAAGTCTGTCAAACCTTAGAAAAGGCTCCTGCACTAGTTTGGTCTGACTTTGATATGACTTCAAAGCCACAGAGTGTAAAAAGTCACTGAAAATGGTGCATCTTTGGAGTTGGGCTAGTGTGAACCAAACCTTAATGTGTACTTTTCAAATTATCAAATAACATTATAGCATAAAGTAAAAAAGTACCTCTATTGAAGAAAAAGATGCTGCTCTGAGCTTCATTGTGTCACTTACAGCCCAGGCAAAAATCACAAGGTCTTTTGCTACCAGATGTATTATGGTATTTCAGACTTTCATAAACATACTCCAAAGGAACCCTTCAAATAATATCCAGGGAACACTTCCCGCTATAAATTATCATACCCAAAGCTCATGGTACATTATTTTGTTCAATTACCTCTAAAAAGTTTTTATTAAAATATGCGTGTGACGTACATAACGTATTTGACACCCATGGCATATATTTTTAAGCAACCTCCTTTCTATACAACAAAATTATTTTAGTAGTAATCCTGAAATGAAAGTAACAACAAAAAAAGAAATGCAGACGGTAAAGATTTTGATGCCTCTTAACATCAGCGGCCAAAGTAAAAGTGATGCATACATTAGTGATTAGTGAACAATTGTCCCCTTATCTTAGTGGTTAGCATAGGTGGGAGATTTACCATGAGTCACTGCTCAATGAACATCTAACAACCTCAGGAGAAAACCTAGGGTTCTGTAAAAAGGCAGGTCTACTGTAATAAAATCAGATAGCCCTGATCAGTAAAATAAAAGGTTTGCAGAAAACTGCCAAAAGCTAGGTTGCGACACTCCATGTAAGATGTAAAGCAGCCCATAGATGAGTATTTTTTTTGTGTTCAAGCAGTGGGTCCACCCATCAAATGTGTGGATGTGGAAATCCTCCCTGATGAGGTATTGTATTCTGACATAATTGAGAGGGGAAAATCCAACAGGCTGGTTGTACAAATCAACTTCTGTACAACCAGCCTGCTCACACATGGATTGAAATTCGGCCGTTCCCTACTAAACTGTGCACATTTCGATTCAGGTATGGCTTGCTTATAGCTAAGATTTCTGCAATTTCTTTCATTTATTCCAACTCACAATCAATGAATTATTGTGAATAATTATGAAAAATATGGCAGTGGAAGTGGACTTGATGGTACCAAATTGAGCTTCCCTGATGCAAAATTCTGTTTTGTGAAGTTTCCTTTATTTAAAAGCTTTTTTTTTTAAATCCAGATATTATTTGACACTTTATTTTGCCATACAAAAATATGTTCGCCTTTGTAATAAAAAAAAAATGGGATTTTTGGGGGAAGAATGGGGAAGGCTTAAAACCTCTGTCAAGTTTCACTGTTGTTTGGGACTGTAGTAAGAGATATTTCTCCTGGGGGGTGGGTGTGGGCGATGATGGAAGGCTGAGGATGTGCACCACTGAGCTCTGTGTTCCCCCCAATGCTAGCAGGCTACTTTCCCGATCACCCACACCCGTGATCCGCATGTCGGCAGCTAGCTCTAACCCTGCTGAGCCCGTTGAGCTACAGCAGGGCACTATGCAGCATTACCTGCTCTGCACAGCTCCACCCGAACCTCGGGGCTCCTAAGGATCCCAAGATGGTGTCCAGCCTGACCACAGGAAAGAACAAGCCTCTTCCCTCTACTCCCGCGACAGCCTGCACCAGTGGAGACACTGCAGAAGAACTCCTGGCTTCCCAATCAGACCCTATGGCATCTGCATTAAGGTCAGTAACCTTTTCAGCCACAGGCTTGATGACAGACCTGGCAGATATGCATCCTTCAGCCTCAGAGGGGCCTTTGAGATCTGAAGCCACAGCTCTTCTCTTTGCCTTCAGGGCTGATTTTGAGTCCTGTGCAGTTAACAACATCAGCTCCGTAAAAAGGACAGTGAGAACAGAAGTTGCAAAAATAACGTCCGGCTACAGGGAATACCTGAGGCAACAGCTGGTACAGATCTGAAGCCCACTGTCATATCTATTTTAAATCAGGTGATGGGAAGAGAGGCTTCTTCACCCATTGAACTTGACTGAGTACAGAGAGTGTGGGGGCAGGGTGGAGACCGTGGAGGCTGCTCTCGGGATGTTTTATGCCGGGTTCATTACTATACCCTTAAAGAAGAATTAATGCACAAGGCATGGCGTCTAGGCCCAGTAGACTTTGATAGATCCTCCATTCATCTATATCCAGACCTCTTCTGCAACACACTGTACATGCGGAGAGTAGTCCGTCCCCTGCTGGATCTAATAGGCCAGGCGGGAGCTGCCTACACCTGGGGCCACCCCTTCAGTGTCAAGTTGACCCATGATACCAACAAATTTGTCCTGTCGGATCCAGACCAACTCCCTGATTTTTGCCTTTTCCTCGAGCAAGACCCGATCGATGTTCCAAACTGGTTGTATCCTCCAGAGGACCTTCCAAGGCTGTTGGGATTCGGCCCTCTTTGACAGTGTCGCAGATGCCCAAGGTCCAATTCAACTTCTTTCGGTTTCAGGCCGCGTCGGCCTACTTCACTGGAAGACTGAACTGGCTCTCCCCTGAGGAGTCCTGCATGCATTCCGACCTGGATACCCTACATTGCATGAGGTGGTCACGCCTGTTACCTCGGGCTTCTGATAGGTTTGCAATACAACATGCTCTCCTATCTGTATTTGTCCTTAACTGATGTAACTAGCCGCATTCTCCAGTTACGCGTTTGCTGATTTTCAGATTACTGGAAATATAGGTCCTGTTCCTGCCCATCGCTAGTATGATAGTTCAATCACTGCTCTAGGTCTGTTAAGCCTTAACTGGATCAGCTGTGTATGCTCCAATGCAGGTGCCGGCTGATGGTGCACATAGGTATACACAAGAACAGAAGACTGGACAGCCGCACTCTGAATCCAATCTGGAAATTTATTGATAGCTATGAGTAAGTGCCAGCCCAAGGCATAAAACACGTTAGCTGGGACTTGTGGTTCACCATGATTTGTACCTGTACCTTCATCTATCAATACATTTCCAGATTGGATTCAGAGTGTGGCTGTCCAGCCTTCTGTTCTTGTGTATACCCATCGCTAGTATGACTTCTCTTGCTGGGGTTAGGGAAGGACAACAGAACTTGTCAGTTCTTCCTGCTGTTCTGGATTATGATTGTACATAGACTGCACTGACTGTCATTGCGCCCTTTTTCTTCAATTTTTTTTTTGCTCTGATAGTACTGTTATAACAATATATTGTAGGTAACTTACTCCCTCTACAGGTAAAGCATAACTCCACTTTTGTTGAGAAAAAAACATTACCCTCTGGGTGATCTATGTACATTGCAAGGATTATAACAACCTTTATTGCAGATTCCTACCTTTTGTTATTCTGAAGAAATCCTTATTTGTTTCTCTGTGCCTCTGTACTGAGTGGGTCTAATGGGAGTGGTTTCATAATTAACTGTCAGGTGTGCAGCTGGAGAGCACTAATGAGGAAATCTACTGGGCCTTCATCCCTTTAGACATGCTGCTATTAAAAGTATCTCTCCAAAAATTACATTTTTGTTGCAGGGGATGCCTGAAACCTGACTTGTATCTGAGGCAGACTTCTGAGAAAATTGGTGAGCCAATCACACAAGCAGGAAATTATATTTCTGGGGAGTGGTCAGTACACACTCTGTGTACAGTACAAATCCAGGTAGCCATATTGCAATGCATTCTCAGAAAATTACAGCAGCTGTAGATTGAAAAGGAAAGGTAATTTTTAATAACATTCAATTACAATATGACTTGTATTGCAATTGTACACACTATATTATTTTTTCTTTATTTGCTATTTTATTCCCCACGAAAGTGGAGTTACCCTTTAAATGTATATATGGTTGTTGGCCTCCCTGGGAGAGAGAAGTTTGGATCTGTATAAAGACATAAGTAAGGGTTTATCTACTGGTGCTAAACCTGACTTGTTGGGGGTTGGTCCCATGATGCATTGTCTTTACCTCCTGCTGCACTAAAGTAATTATCCAATATTTATAGGGTTTCTTTGGAGCCTGTTTCAGATCCGCGCTTGCCTTTCCAAACAGTTGGAGTGTCCTCAAATTTTTTTTAGGGCAACACCCTTCGGTCTTGTAATTATAATTAATGCTACTTTTCCTATAACACTGTCAATATTGATGTTTCTCTTGCTTGACTGACCAGCAGTAATCCCGACCATGTTTCGAATGTTGGCTTATCTTTTCAGTATACTTTGGTTGTGTAGACTGTTTAGCATCACCTCTTTTCATTAACAATTTTTCCTTTTCAGTTATCCTGTTCATGTATTTGGAGAAGATTGGTCTCTCAGGAAGGCTCACCTAGCTTGTTTATGTACCCCTCTATAGCACTTATTGTTTTCTGCCATATTTATACCTCCAAAATGGGTGTGTCACATGTACGATAACTATGCTTGCTATGCTGTCGGGATCACAACTCAGATTTTTCCCTTCGACCACAGGAGACGCACCTTCATTCTGATTCCACCCAATCCTGCTCCAACAGGTACTTCAACAGGTGGATCCACAGTACAAATCCATCACAGAAGGCCAAGGGAGTCTCTATTGCCTTTCACAAAATACTCCCTATGGAAATACTTGACCACATGTCTGATCCACAGGGAAGGTATGTCTTCGTGAAATTTGTACTGTGGGGGACTAAACTTACGGTAGCCAACATCTACCTACCAAATGTTAACCAAATCCCATCAGCTTTGCAGTACCTAAAGACCCTAGCGGGTTTCATGGAGGGTAAGCTCATACTTGGAGGAGATTTCAACACCCCACTGGAGACACTTTTAGATTCATTGACATCATGTTCTTCAATCTTTTTCCGTAAACTCCTGGCCCTGAAGCGGGCTATGTACAATATGCATCTCATTGATGTTTGGAGGGTGCTTTACCCTAAATCTAGGAATCACACTCACTTCTCCCATGTACATCAATCATATAGTCGCATTGACTATTTTTTTCACCGATCATAGCTGTTTAGTTTGGTCCCCTGATTGTAAAATTGACTCCATGGTTTGGTCGGATCACTCTCCCATATACCTGACTTTATTACTCCCCTCCACCCTGGTGAAGGAGTGGACATGATGTTTAAATGACTTGCTACTTATGAACTTGGAATGTGTCGCGCAGGTCTCGGAAACCATATCTAACTTCTTCACAGATCACGCTATGGACACTACTTCCCTACCCACCAAATGGGAGGCACTAAAAGCTGTCTTGCTAGGCAGTTTCATTCAAATAGGGGCCCATCTGAAGAAAGAGTGCTCGGCTGCTATAGTGGCTGCCATCCAAAAGTTTAGGAACCTGGAAACCGCACATAAGCATGCACCAACGGTGAAAACTCTTACAGAGGTTTCTTCGGGCCGGTCACAACTTAGGGAACTTTACGAGGCGTCCACATGCACATTTGCAGACAAGCTTACCCTACACCAATATAAATCCTATGTATAAGTGTTATAGACCACTAGCTTGCTCCTTACACCCAAAAAAACATCCACTTTTAAAACCCACATCCAGGTAAGTCTGGAGACCCAATTTCCTCACCCTCTAAAATTGGCCAGACATTCACAGATTTCTACCAATCCCTCTACAATATATCTGCTGCTGATCCCTCTAACTCCCCCCTCCAGTTTGGAGGAGGATAAGGCATCTTATGTTGCGAAGACTGCATTACCAACCCTGGATGATGAAACCATCAGCAACCTTAAAATGCTCATCACTGAGGATGAAGTTGCAAGAGCCATAGCTGCTACCCCCTCTGGCAAGAGTCCAGGTCCTGATGGGATTACTCCTGAATTCTAAAAATTATTTGCTCCCATCCTTACTTCCTTTTTAACTAAAGTGTCTAACCACGTTGTAATACGTCGGTACTTTGATGCTAACTACCGTTGTTATGGCAGCAGATAGCTGCCATAACCCCAGTATTTTTAAAAATTGTGGGCGGTCTGCTTTTGGATAAAAGTGGTCTCTGTTCGCCCCGCCGCGTTCCGGTCTTCTCCGCCGCTTACCGGATCCATCGGTATCAGCGGAAACGATCTGATCCGTAAATGTGTAATGTGTAAATGTGAGATCTGAGGTCTTTTTGACCCCAGATCTAACATTAAAGAGGTTCTTTCATGCTTTTTTCTATTACAAGGAATGTTTACATTCCATTATCGCCATTCCACGAGCAGGCACAATTTTGAAGCATGACATGTTGGGTATAAATTTAATTGACGTAACATTATCTTTCACAATATAGAAACAATTGGGCTAACTTTACTGTTGTCTTATTTTTTAATTTAAAAAAGTGTATTATTCCCAAATAAATTGCTCTTGTAAGACCGGTGTTACATAAAGTATTGCAACGACCATTATTTCATTCTCTAGGATGTCTAAAAAAAAATATATAATGTTTGGGGGTTCTAAGTAATTTTATAGCAAAAATGATTTTAACTTGTAAACAACAGATGTCAAAAAGAGGCTCGGTTCTTAAGTGGTTAATTCCTTATTGGAAGGCTCTGTATTCCCTCCACAAACACCCGAAGCCCATATCTCCCTTATCCGGAAGCCAGACAAAGAACCAACTCGAACAACAGGCCTATTTCCCTGATAGGAGTCGATCTGAAGGTTTTTGCCAAGGTGTTAGCCAATAGATTGCAGCCCTTACTGCCCTGCCTAATACATTTAGACCAGGTTGGTTTTGTGAGTGGACACGAAACAAGAGCTACTACTATGAAAACCCTTCTAACTGACTATGCACACACCCATAATATACCCTTTTGCCTCTTAACGGTCAATGCTGAGAAGGCATTCGATCACGTTGATTGGCGATTTATTTTCTGGTCCTTGCAGCAGATAGGACTCAGACCCCAAATGATATCAAGGATAATGTACCATTATTCCTCTCCATCTGCTAGAATCCAAATAAATAGCTCTTTATCCCCTGCATTTCATATCCATAAAGGGACACGACAAGGTTACCCTCTGTCCATCCTTTTATATGTCCTTACTATGGAACATTTGGCTATTGCCCTGCGAAATAACCCCACCATTAAGGGTATTGCCATGGGTCCTGTCCATACTATACTCTCTCTCTTTGCAGACAACTTACTAATGTTTGTGACCCAACCTCACGTGTCCTTGCCCTCGATAATCCAGGAATTTAAGGAGTTCAGTTTAGTGAGCAACTTTAAAGCAAATCATAGTAAATCGGAAATTCTCAATATGTCATTGTCAGGGGCGGCTCTACAACAACTTTCATCCTTGTTCCCTTTTAAGACTGGCTCCACTTCTATCAATATACCAATGGACGCATCCAGACTCTTTTTGGGGAACTTCACTCCCCTACTCTTCAAAACACAGGCAGACTTGTCCACGTACACAACCAAACGGCTTTCTAGGTTAGGAAGGGTGAATTTTCTGAAAATGGATGTCCTTCCTTGGTTCCTATACTTATTCCAAACAATCCCTATCTATATACCTACCTCTTATTTCAGGAAGCTCCGCCAGATGTTTTCTAGTTTTATCTGGAAATCAACCTGTCTCAGGATAAAATATGACACTGTTGCTCCTCCAAAGTCTGGGGGGGGGGAGCTGGAATCCAAGATGCTTCTTTGTACCACAAGGCACATGTTGTAGATTGGTTTCACCATTCTGCATCTAAGCTCTGGATCCAACTGGAAGGCCACTTGAACTCGACTGAGCTTTGTGCTTTATCTTGGACCCCTGCGTTCCATCGTAGAGAGTCATCGCTTTTCAGTGGCCTTACCCACCAAACAATTCAAATCTGGGACCGATTGACATCATCTGGTGCCTTGTCTAAGCAAATGGGACCCATGAATCCCTTTTTTGGGACCTGGCCTTCCCACCAGCTGTACGTGGGTCAGGGTTTGGACCTTGGCGTAAAGAAGACTGTAGGAAATGTACCCAAGTCCTTTGTGCAGACCCATCGTTGCTGACGGACTCTCCTTCCCAGGAAGGCCACTTGAACTCGACTGAGCTTTGTGCTTTATCGTGGACCCTGCGTTCCATCGTAGAGAGTCGTCGCTTTTCAGTGGCCTTACCCACCAAACAATTCAAATCTGGGACAGATTGACATCATCTGGTGCCTTGTCTAAGCAAATGGGACCCATGACTCCCTTTTTTGGGACCCCGGCCTTCCCACCAGCTATACGTGGGTCAGGGTTTGGAACTTGGTGTAAAGAAGACTGTAGGCAACTTACCCAAGTCCTTTGTGCAGACCCATTGTTGCTGACGTACTCTCCCTCCCAGTCGTCCTCTCCTTATTCTATGCAGTGGCTCCAGAGACAGCAAGTCTAATCCTATTATCGAAATCTCCCGTCTTTGTTAGATATTTTATCTGAACTGTCCGGACTTGAGGACATGTCCTTGCAGACTGATCCACCAACCCATGTAGTTTCCCAACTTTACTCCCTACTCCCTACTACTCAATGCTTCTTCTCCTGACCTCCCATCATACATGCAGACCTGGGAGTCGGAACTGCAAAACACTATTTCACATATAGATTGGCAAAAATGCTTCATTTTGACACATAAACTCTCTTTAGCGACTAAGAGTCAAGAAAAAGGGTTTAAGTTGGTAACTAGGTGGTACAGACACCCGACGACTATCAGACATTTTCATCCCTCTCTACCGGATACATGCTGGAGATGTCGGTCTTCCAAAAGTTCTTTGCTCCACATCTGGTGGGATTGTCCTCCTGTAAGGAAACTCTGGCAATCAATACTTGACTTGTACTGCAAACTGATGGTGATTTCCATTCAACCCTCATCAGAGAGCCCTTCTATCCATGATCCTGGGCTCTCTTAAATTGGCAAAAAAAATGGCAAGGACAGTGATCCCTCGACACTGGAGATTGACAGATATGCCTTCCCTGGGTTATTGGCCTATTGTAGTGGATCATATTAGAGACCTGGAACTTCTGTTGGTCCAGGAAAACGGGAAAGAAGAACGATTTTTAGTTACATGGACTTCTTGGTACTCTTCAGAAGTTGTCTCGTGGGCTGAAGGTGACTCAGATACTACCATATCTTAGCCTAGATGGAGTGTTCCTTTACTCTTACTCCAACTCACCAATCTTTTCTTCCCTTACTTTTTTCCATACTCTCCTGTAAGCTATTTACCAGATCTAACTGCTCTTGGGGCATTAGTTATGTAATGTCTTCCTATGAAGATAATATGTAATCCTGACAACATATCACTCTCTGAAAATGAAAGTGCCTTACTACAATATGAGATGATTTTAGTTTATACATGTGTTTTTGCAACACCTCTGTTACTCAGAATTTGATAGCTTAGCCTTATATTTGTCATTATCTGTCCTATGCTATACTGAATAGTCTTGTTTCAAGGCCAAAGACAGAGAGTAGAGTATATGATATGATACCTTAAATGTGATTTATATTACTTTTACAACAATGTCAACTGAATATATTAACTTCATACTTGTTATTATTTTCTGATCTTCAATAAAATAAGATTGAACAAAGAGAGATTTCTCCTTTCTCACTGTCCTCGTAATAGCCATTGCTCCGGACAGGAAATTAAGTAAATTCTCCAACAGCAATACAGAAAAAAGTAAAGGGTTTTTTTTTACATGAAAGTGATATTAAAGTCACTTTTTTAAACTAACAAACATGTCATACTTACCTGCTCTATGCAATGGTTCTGCACAGAGCAGCTCCGATCCACCATCTTCTCGGATCTCCCGCTGGCGCTCCTGGCCCCTTCCTCCTGCCAAGTACCCCCAGAGCAAACAGTTTGCAATGGAGGCAACCGAGTAGGTTCGCTCCCGAGCCACGGCTCTGCATGTCCATTCACACACAAAGCCGTGGTTCGGTCCCGACTCCTCTCTCTCCTCATTGGCTCACTGCTGTCTTAGCAAATGAGGAAGGAGAGCTGAGGTTATCGTGCAACATCACTGTAGGAAGATCAAGATCAGGTAAATAATAGGGGGGGATGCTGCAGACCAAAGTTTTTTACCTTCATGCATATGCATGAAGGTAAAAACCTTAATCTTTTACAAACACTTTAAGTAGGAGAATGCTAGAACCTCTATCATTTTTTTCTAATGTGTTCTGTCTCCCTGTTAAAGGTTTTCCCTCGCTTCTTGTTTGGTAAAAGGTTGTCTTCAGAACAGAAAGTGAAGGAAAATCCCGAACAGCAGTAAACACTGGCAGTGCTTCTAACCTTTCCCCATCCTATCCGAAACTAAAAGGTTTGGCTACACTTTAAATGCTTTGTTGCTTCTTTTAAGTGGTTGAGTTACTGCCATCAGCCATAAACATCATTATAAACTCATGAAGTACAATCATACATAAGAAATGTGCTAAGGATAAGGAGAAAGAAACAGACAGGGAATGTTTCAGGTGTTATATGAAAACATGCATGCCTTAGATGTGCCTGTATCCTGTTATTCCCTCAGCCATTCATGAGCAAGTCATGAACATGCACACCAACAGGAATACTGGGGAAGCTTTTTTTTTAAATAAAGATCTGTATGCAGATTGTCTACACTTTGTACTACCCTTTGTCTACACACAACATTCTACAGACATTTGGATTTTCTAGATGTTTGATCATCATGTACTCACCTATCCTTGATCCCAGGAGATGTCACTGGTGAGAAAGCACACCAAACTTTTCTGAACTGGGCCTGAGCAATGGGGAATGGAGAGTATGGATGTTTGACAAGCTGCTCTGTGACCTCATTGCTGATATCTTGCTAGGCATTAAGGACAGGCAAGTCTAGGACTGGCATAGGGGGCTGGAAGCAGTTAATGGTGCAGCTGCAGTATATTGGAATATATGTCAGGAGTTTACTTTTCTTTCCTTTTTGAAAAAGGTGTTTATTCCATTTTACTTGTTTTTCTAAGTGCAGTACAAAGTATGCAAAAAACAGTGGGCCATAAAAGGCAAACATAATAAAAAAAATAGTTAGACAACTCAAATTACTCCTAATAAGGAGTGATAGGACATAGAACTACAACGTGTAGTATTATTGGACTACGCAGAGCCCAAAAGATTATCATCCAGTCCTACTTTCAGTGTAAAGAACCACAAGCAACCACACAACCACACACACAATTCATACCTACACCACCTCCTCCAATAATAGACAGGAGAGCTGAGAAGCCCGCGGCGTGGTACCCGCAAGCCATCAATTTAGGGATAATATACCCTCAGAGTTACAATTGTTGAGATAGCAGAATATCTTTCCAAAAAGGGTCTGCTATGTCAAGCCGGGGCTGCCAGATTTTGGAGAACTTATTGGGGCAAGCCCGACCCTTCTAAATCAGCTTGCAGACAGGTAAATCTTAATTTACCATACAATAAATTTGTTGTATGGAGGGTGCAGCAGCATTTTTACACATCAAAGGGATTCATTTCCTAGCATAGAACAATAGCATACAAATTAAAGCTGGAGCATGTGTCCGATGTATAAAGTCATTCAGAATACCCGGCAATTCACCCTCCGTGGGTGTGAAGTACAGGCAGATGAAGAGTCTTATCAAAAAAAAAAAAAAAAATAGGTCTTTCCAATATGTTGATATAATAGGGCAAGTCCAAAACATATGTAAAATATCTACTCCCATAAGGCCACATCAAGAACAAGCAGCAGCAGATTCAAATCCCATCGGGCTAACTTTGTAGGAGTATAATGTAGATGGTGTATAAATTGTATAAATCTATCATTGAAGCTAATGAGATCTTGAAAACAAACTTCCGAGGCCTCCTCCCAGCCCTCTTAGATAGCCTGGGAACCAGCTCCACCCATTTACGTTGAGCAACCTAGAAGGGGTTGACCCTGGCCAACTGGAAACGTGAGTAAACAGTATTTTAGTAATATCAGGGTTGGACAATAATACCTCAAGTGGTGATTCAGAGAGATCCAGGGTCATACCTCAAATTGTGCTTGAACAGTGTGACATAACAATATGTATTTAAAAAATAATTTGTTAGTCACTCCATTATAAGTCTTCATATCCTCAAACAAAATAAAAAGATTATTCACAAAAATATGCGAGGGATGGGTAATGCCCAACTGGCTCAACCAAAAAGAGTCAGGGTGACCCAAGAGCTCTGGGAAATTTTGATTATGCCACAATGGGGCATGAGGGGACATGCCAATAGTCTGAGATAACACTTTAACCCCTTCATGCCAGGCCAATCAACTGACATGAACTGGGGAGCTATGTGAGCAGTATGTAACAATAGATCTGTGGAGTGCATCTGTTACTGAGGCTTAGACCCATAGAAAGCTGATATTAGAGTGGTAGAGTGATTCAAGGAGGTCTAAGAAACTAGTGGTAAACAAAGGTAAGTTCCTAAGATTTGGGCAAGCTAATCCACCAGCTATACGTGGTTGAGCCCCATTCCAAATAAAAGAGGACAAAAGAGAGTCAAGCTTTTAAAATATCTTTTTTGACAAGAAAAACGGGGACACCCAAAAAACATATAGAAATTTAGGCAGATGTATCATTTTAAAAATAGTCACACATCCAAAGAGGTTGAGTGACAGGGAAGCCAAGGTACGAAGCCTAGTCTCCATGTGTGAAATGATTGGTTTTACCAATACATTCAAAGATAGACATATCAGAATTAATGTGGGTTCCTAAATACCGAAAAGTGGGTGAGATTTTCAATTTGGACTGGAGCAAATAGTCATAATTTAACGTGGGACCAATTGGAAAGGCAATAGACTTGTCCCATCCAACTCGCAGGCCAGAAATCTCCCCAAACTCCTTCACCACTCTCAGTAGAGAAATAAATGATGTCTCAGAGCCATCTAGGTCTACCAGTGCATCGTCTGCATAAAGAGAGATCTTTTCAGACAATTCTCCATATCTGATGCCCCCCACCGCCGACGTTTGCTGCACTGCCAGAGCAAGAGACTCAATGACAAGTGCGAACAGAAGCGGCAAGAGAGGGCAGCCTTGTCTCGTACATCTCTGCAAGGAATATGCAGAAGAGATGTCCTTGTTGGTGCACACTCTGGCCTTAGGATTTGTAAATAGTAGACAGACCCATTTAATGAACTGAAGGCCAAATCAGCTTACTTTTCTTTTTTCTTTTAAAATAACCACATAATGTATACATGCCAATATTTAACTCTCAGTTGGTGGACCATTTAAGTGTTCATGGATTAACTACATTAAGTGTTTTTAGACATAAGACAAAATTGAGTACTTTGATAATTCTGCCATTTTCAAATATTCCTGTGGCGTAGAAATGTTGCTAGAAAACAACACAGAGTATTCCAATCCATTTGGAGATGAATTGCACAGCTTTGTTCTTTTCATGGTGCAGACAATTACAAGATGATGGGAACTCACAGTGCTGTCCCAAAGGCAGGATACCAGCAGGCATATTCCTATCTGCAGTCTAGTAACAGGCCGGAAAACAGCAGCCTTCTGCTGAACAGCAGTAGCTGCATTGAGCAATGTAATCTTGTTAAATAGGGTGATGCAGCATAATCAGTCTTCTCTGAGGACTGGGCCGAAAGTGCCTTGGAAAATGACAATACAGTTTATTAAATAAAACAGCAATGAAGATCATTTCTAAATGGTTTCACTTCAAAAACAAAAAGAAGGCTTGTGGCTGTAGCTTACAAAGACCTTTGCTTTAAAGTGAACCTTTGGTGAAACTATGGATGTTTAAGTATTTATCTATTCTTAAGCAGTAAATTAGCTTTAAAACAGAGAAGTAAATTCTACAGCAAGAAATCCCTAGCGGTTAAGAGTTTTGGGCAGAAGAGACATCGCAAAAAAGTTTCCCCCCTCCTTCTTTCTCTTCTCTGTACATTGCACAACTGCACATGCTCTAGCATGTCAGGAATAGATCCAAATGTCAGAGACAATTTAACTCCTGTGTGCATCATCATTAGCTGTCCAATGGCCCAAGAGAAGTGTTCAGGGACTTGGAAAAAGCAGTAGAGGAGATGAAGGATGGATCAGATGAAGCAGTGACAGGCTTCTGGACCTAACAAGGCTGAATGAGGGTGCTTTGGCAGGTAAGTGTGCCATCATGTACAAGTATGCTGCATACTTGCACATTATGTCCAGAGGCCACCAACCACAATGCTAACTTTAGTTTAGCTTTAAAAAAATTACTTAATTAACTCTGTAGCTGTAAGTACTATGGAGTAATTCAGCCTCAAAGTTCACAGAAGAAGCACTGAAGTCTATCTTTAACCCAGCACCCGCCGCCCCTAGCAATTTCTAAAATTGAATTCAGTATATAAGTAGCATATACGTATTCAACCCATCAATGTTTTTCTCTGGGGTACACAGTGAAGCTAGACTAGTCATCCCCAGTGAGGCAGATCACAACATCTGACCAGTGGGTCACATCTCACTGGGGTGGTCCTTTATAAAAGCAATAGAGCATGTTCTTTTAGCTTAGCAAGCATGGTGAAACTGTGTTTACATGCAAGATAACTTAAAAAAATGTTAAAGATGAATAGGACTAGATGATTAAATTGAGCATAGCTCCTCTCATTCACTAAGGTTTTCATATTGTGCACACTAGAAACTGGCCCTTTATAATATAATACTTATCTACAGTACATAGCCAAAAATAGGACATCTGTTTCAATCAATTAAGTAGATTTTACTTTGTATTCACTTATGGAGAAATCTCTTATAATGAATGTTCAATTCACTTCCCATTTGTAGAAGGCATTTTTGACTTGGCAGAACAGCATGAACATTTATCACTTTGTCTTGATTAGAAATAATAAGAAGAAAGGCTTCTCTATCAGCCCTCGGACTCAACATTATGTCACGTGAACAGGCAATCACTGAATCCCAGTTCATACAGAACAGCCTTTCTGAAGGAAAATATCAATTCATTTGGATTTCAATTGGCAGTGAGCTTAGGATCCATGTGTCACCAGATTGCTCAATAAAGAAAACTTTATTTCCAGAGATTCTCAATCTATTATTTTGCATATAATATTATCAGGCAAATGTAGAATCATAAAGGAAAAGTGTAGTTTATGGCAAAGTAAGAGGTAAAATGTAAAGCCCAACTCAAGCCAAAATGGCTTCTTTTATTTTGAATTGAACAGAGAAAGGTTAAAGGCATTATAAACCTCCCTACCTGCACCATGTGTTTTCACCTGCATTAGATGTGCATTGAAAATGTTTTTTCTGGTGTCATTTGTTTCCCTGCACTCACAACCTATATATAGTAGAGTATATCTTCACATTCCTATGTCAAACGTTTCTGTTTGACTTCAAACATGTGGAATGGCACTACACAGATTGAAGTATGAATTCTGTCTAGTCTGGGAGCTAACATTTTCTAAGAAGAAACTATATATCCCACAATCCCTGGGTCTCTCAGTCTACTGAACTGCAGGTAAGAGCCAAACAGTAATAAGGTCTGAAACAGACACCAACAGGCACAGCAATTAACTCAAGAGCTCAACATGCAGTGCTTCATGTCATTCACACTCTGACATTTGGGATGCAATGCAGAGGAAATGGCGAGTCATGCATTGGTGAACACATAATCTGGTGCAGCTGTGCATAGTAACCAATCAGCTTCTAACCTTAGCTTGTTCAATTAAAGAGTAACTCCACTTTTGTTGAGAAAAAAACTTTCTCCCCTGGGTGATCTATGTATATTGCAAGAATTATAACAACCTTTGTTGCAGATTCCTACCTTTTGTTATTCTGAAGAAATCCCTGTTTGTTCCTCTGTGCCTCTGTGATAAGTGGGTCTAATGGGAGTGGTTTCATAATTATCAGTAGGTTGTGGCAGCTGTAGAGCACTAATGAAAACAGTTTGCTGGCCCTGCATCCCTTTAGACGTTATTTCCTATTGGGAGATTCTTATCAAAAATGACATTTTTGTTGCAGGGGATGCCAGAAATCTGACTTGTATCTAAGGCAGACTTCTGGGAAAATTGGTGAGCCAATCACACAAGCAGGAAATCATGTTTCTGGGGAGTGGCCAGTACACATTCTGTGTACAGAACACCTCCAGATAGCCATATTTCACTACATTTATAGAAAATGACAGTAACTGCAGATTGAAAAGGAAAGGCAATTTTTATTAACATTCAATTACAAAATGACTTGTATCACAATTGTACAAGTTATATTATTTTTTCTTAATTTGCTATTTTTTTCCCCACGAAAGTGGCGTACCCTTTAACCCTTTCAGGTCCGTACTTCGTATGGATCTAACATCAGGGGGTATTACACACAATCACCAGGAATGTGTGTTAAACTGACAGGCAGACTCCTGACAGGTGAGAGTGTTCGGGCGGCGCACGCGCCTTTGCCATGCTTACCAGGCTCCGCTTGCCCATCTGCGGGCCTGGGCCAGTCAGCAGTTGGAGGGGAAAGAGAAGAGCAGATGCAGGTCTGCTCTCCTCCCCTTGATGATGTGACCCAGAAAGCAATGTCTCTGACGACACTTCCAGGTCAAGCTCTCCGTGTCTCTGGCTCGCTCAGCTGGGAAATATTGTTTTGCAATGTGATCTGCACTGCAAAACATTTAGTGGAACACAGGGGAGACATGCGGGGTCTTTTAGACCCCACATATCTCAATAAAGAGAACCTGTTACCAAAAAAGGTTTTTTTTTTTTGCAAAAAATAAAGTTACACCCAAGCAAATAAACCCCCCCCAAAAAAAATTTTGAGGCCTCCCACATATACACATGCACGAATGTAAATGCATGCATCGGGGCGCCTACACATGAAAATGTTAATTGCAATACACATGTTACATATTGCCGCACACGCCAGAGTGGGAGCAATAATTCTAACAAGATCTCCTCTGTAACGCTAAATTGATACCTATAGGGGGCTTCTGAAGTGTCGTTTATAGAAAATATAGGGTACTGAAGTTTGATGCCATTTCACGGGGTGCACAAAAATTTAAGGTTTGGCATGTTGGGTATGTATTTACTCGGTGCAACCTCGTCTTTTATATTTTAGCAAGAATGTGCATAATTTATTGCGTTTGTTTACCCTAAAATGTACGTTAGTGCGTTTTTACTGCAGTTTTGCGTCTCCTAGACCTTTGCGGTAATATCTTGTGACATAAAACATTGGAACTACCAATATTTCATTCTATATGGTGTCTGCTTTCAGAAAATATATAATGTTTGGGGGTTTTGTGTAATCTTCAGGTCTAAAATGATTTTTTAAACATGTGTGCAAAAAACGCAAAAACGTCTCTGGCAGCGGAAGGGTTAAGCTTTGACAATAAAACTGGCTACTGATTGGTTATTATGCACAGCTACACCAGCTTCTGTGTGCATCAGTCTTAGTAAATATCCCCCTTTTGTGACCCAGAACAAGAAGTTGCCTGTCCCTTTAGCGAACAGGGACAGGCTAGCTGTAGCTATACATGACATAATGCAGAGATAGGCAACCTGCGGCCCTCCAGCTGTTGCAAAACATCATGCCTCTGGGAGTAATTGTACCCGTCAGCCTTGCAATGCCTCATGGGAAATGTAGTTCTACAACAGCTGGAGGGCCGCAGGTTGCCTACCCCTGACAAGGGAATTGATCAGCCATAACACTACAAACTGCAGCCACAACATGCAAGTCCATCATTACAAGGTAAGGCAAATAAATGAAAGTGAAAATATTTGAAAGTGTAGAATGCCTTTAAAGTGACACTAAATTCTGGTTAACCACTTCCCGACCGCCCACCGCAGATATACTGTGGCAAGGCGGATCTGCCTATGTAAAGAAGGTGGATCCCTGTTCTAACAGGGGAGTAGAGAGAGATTGTCTGTTCCTAGTGATTGTACTTCCAGTCAGTCCACTCCCCCTACAGTTTAGAAAGCACCTCCCTAGGACACACTTAACCCTTTGATCGCCCCTGGTGTTAACTCCTTCCCGTCAGTGTCATTTATACAGTGATCAGTACATTTTTATAGCACTAATCACTGTATTGGTGTCACCGGTCCCCAAAAAGTGTCACTTAGGGTCAGGATTTGGCTGCCGCAATTTCGCAGTCCCGCTAAAAATCACAGTTCGTCGCAATTACCAGTAAAAGCAATAAAAAAAAATTTAAATTCCCTAAATCTATCCCCTATTTTGTAGACGCTATAACTTTTGCGCAAATCAGTCAATATACGCTTATTGGGATTTTATACATATTGGCCTAACTGATGAATAGCAAAAAGTAAAAAATATTTTTTTTTTCAAAATTGTCAATTTTTTTAGTTTATAGCGGAAAAAATAAACTGCAGAGGTGATCAAATACCACCAAAAGAAAGCTCTATTTGTGTGGAAAAAAAGGACATCAATTTTATTTGGGTACAGCGTGGCATGACTAGTAATGGATGCGATCTGCGATTTTTAGCAGGACTGCGATATTGCGGTGGACAGATCAGACACCTGACATTTTTGACACTTTTTTGGGAACCAGTGACATTATAACATTGTACTAATGGCAGGGAAGGGGTTAACATCAGGGGCAATCAAGGGGTTAACTGTGTTCCCTGTTTGTGATTACTAACTGTACAGGGGACTGTGTGATTGGGGAAACACAGAGATCTGTCTTCCTGGGCAGCAGGAAGACAGCTCTCAGTGTCATTCCCTGACAGAACCCGGCAGATCCCGGCCCTATCTCTGCGGGGATTGATCGCTCCCCCGCTGGCCAATCAGATCGACCGCACGCCTCCGGCGGCCCCAAATGCTAGTGCTTGAACACGCTTTACCGGCATTGCACAGCCGAACCACCTTGCTGCAGTATAACTGTGACGGCTGTTCGGCAACTGGTTAAAGTAACTCAGTGCCTTATCACAAGAAATGGTCTGGTCATTGAGGGAGTAAATCCTTCCTGAAGCGGTTAAAAGGCTCTCAGTCCCTTCCAAATTTCTTTTTTTTTTTGCTGCTGTGATCCAACTTCCTGTCAGAGGGTAGATAAATTAATTCTCCATTGTATGTAGGTAAATAGCCACTGCCATGATGGACCATGGAATTTGTAGTTTGCTTAGACCAGTGCACATGACCGCAACTAATGCGCACTGCTTTATAATACATACCATAAATATACAATAATTAATGTTTCCTCAGTGGGGACACAAAAACACATTTTTAGTATTGTAGAGATGGATTAGATCTTCTCACTGTGCCTTCTCGTCTAAGCTGTCTGACTTCTGTCCAGATGACAACTGCAGCCCACCTTGCTTGTATGGGTTTCACAGGGCAAAAAGTGGAGCAGTACAAAAAAAAAAAAAAGACGACTAATGTTCTTTTTTATTCCTACTTTTTTTCTTTACTTTCTTTTAAAATCCTATAACAAGGTTGGCTAGAGTTATATTTTAATTGTTTAAAATTTACATAGTTACATAGTCAGTGAGGTTGAAAAAAGACACAAATCCTTCAAATCCAACCTATGTGTGTGTCTTTATGGCAGTTTTACATTGTATATCCCTCAATGCTGTGGCCCCTTAGGTGTGCATCTAATAGTTTTTTGAAATTATCTATACTCCCAGCAGAAACTACTGCCTGTGGAAGAGAATTCCACATTCTCACTGCTCTTACCGTAAAGAAACCTCTACACATTTTAAGGTTAAACCGCCTTTCTTCTATTCTTAGTGAATGGCCGCGTGTCTTTGTGAACTCCCTTGCGCTGAATAGTTTTGTCCCTATAGTGGGGTCGCCAGTGCAGTATTTGTACATTTAAATCATATCCCCTCTCAAGCGTCTTTTCTCCAGAGAGAATAAGTTCAGTGCTTGTAATCTTTCCCCATAACTTAGGTCTTCCAATCCCTTAATTAGCTTTGTTGCCCTTCTCTGAACCCTTTCCAATACCTAGACATCCTTCCTGAGGACTGGTGCCCAGAATTGGATGGCATACTCTAGGTGCGGCATCACCAGAGACTGGGAGAGAGTGGGAGAATTATTGATTTATCCCTGTAGTTAATCCCTTTCTTAATGCATGCCAACACTTTGTTAGCTTTGCTTGCAGCAGCTTGGCATTGCATGCCACTGCTGAGCCTGTTCTCTACTAGGACCACTAGGTCTTTCTCTATCCTAGATTCCCCCAGAGGCTCTCCCCCTAGTGAGTAGTTTGCGTTCAGGTTCTTGGTACCCAAATGCATTATCTTACATTTTTCTACGTTAAATCTCATTTGCCACTTGTCTGCCCACCCCATTAATTTATTTTATATGTATTTTATAGGATTGAACTGTTCTTTTAGTCACTTTTTAACTTAATTTAATTATAGGTGATTCTATTTCATTTGGGTTGAAGCTAGCCATGTGGTTCTAGAATTGGTAAACATTTCTTCTTTGTTCTGTAGTAAAAAAATATATATTTTGGAGTTGGGATTTAACTCTTAACTTCATAAAAAAATCCTGAACCAAGAGAAGGCCTCCCCACCCCACACAGGCAAAAACTGCTGAAGTTACAAAATTTACTAGTGACGGGAAATCACTCAATGCCACACGTAGAATTTTCCTTCCCAACTGTAAAGTCCCTGGAACACATAGTGAACAGAAATCTCCCCAACAGCAAATAGCAACTGAAACTAGACAGAGAGTCTGAGCCTTTTATTCTATTCAGGACAACAGCATAACACATTTGGATTGAAGTACATCTAAAGGCATAGAGTAGGGGAGGGTTAAACTGTTGTCAGTTTTCTCTCCACTTCCAGCTTTGTAGAATTAGAAGTGAGAGGATATTCCAATTTGAGGGAAATTCCCTCTTAAGCCTCGCAGAAACTACTAGTTTCTACTAGTAAAAAGTTACTACTAGTAAAACCTGACAACTCCGGTTGGCGCTGCTGTACTAACATCAGCTTGTTAGTACAGCGGCTCTGACCGGAGCTGTCAGTTTTTTTTAATTTAACCCTCTGGGTTGAACGAAAAAAAGAACTAGTAGTTTCTACGAGGCTTAAGAGGATCTCCCCTTCTGTGCAGGGGATGAACCCCCTGCCAGAACACTCTGGTCAGTGCTCTCAGCCATTGGCTGAGAGCACTGATCTGGAGCCGGACGGCAGATCCTTTTCGGCCATGACCCTTCGACAGAAGCCGGATGGCGTACACATGGGTCGAATGTCGGACGATTTCTATTGAACCAGCCGATGCCATCCAACATGTGTGTGTACTAGGTTTTAGATAGCTGTAACAGGAACAAGTGTCCCCCATTGTAAGATTTCACCTTTTTGGTAAATTTGGGATTTACCGTTTACCTTTATTCCCAGTGACATTGGTTACCAGGCAATTAGGGAGAGTAAATCTCCCTAAAGGGGACACAGACAGCAATATAAACCTAACAGGGGTTCTTTCCACTCACCACTCTATTCAAGTCCAAAAGAAAAGTTTTGCCTTTAGTTATACTTTCACAAATTCAAGATCTGCTGCTTCCAGAACAGCATCTCTATTTAATTTAGGCTGAAGATATCCTTCAAGCCATTGTTTTATTGTTTTGTTGACAGAAACTTCCCAGAATGCGAAGTATGGCAGCACAATGTTCCAGTCTTAATCTTCCACATTTCCCACTACAAAACACTTCTTCACGGTTTGAAAAAAATGTTCTGGTTAAAGCTCACAATATGAGGTTCAGATGGCTTGCTAAACACATTTTCTTTGGCTGAGATGACTTTGTGTAACCTCGAATGTCTCATGGAGTATATACACAAGATCTTTTTGCCATGGAAATTCACTGCTTTAACGAGCAATGTCATATGAGCAAGTTTTGTATAGTTTTATAGAATTTACAGACTTCTAATTTTCATCTATACAGTTACAGTTTGCTGGGATGCCATGATCATCAACAGCTGCATTGGATGAGATGAGTATGCTGTTGCAGTTGGCTATTCTGTAACTAGCCCCAACACTAAAAAAAGATTCAATAGCTCAAACATTTAGCTGTAAGTCGCTGCAGCCAAAGCACCACAGGTGACAGGTGTATCATTGTTGGCAATTCATTTTTTCTTAGCACATGCAGTGCGCACATTTATCCTAAAGACCAACTCTGCAGAAAGTCTGTAAACAAAAAAATTAGATCTATTAAGAATTGTCCGAAAAGTATTTTTCATAGAATGCATTGCTTTTTCTTTGCACCCGAATACAAGCCAACTACTGTATTGTTTAAATTGAAGAAAAGAGCGGGCACTCCGCATCTGCTGTTACGTGAAATCTATTGATAGTAGATCATTTACAAAAATGCACAAACACGTTTCGGCGTGTAGCCTAGCTCACTGCATGTGTACCGAAACGCGTTTGTGCATTTTTGTACATGATCTACTATCAATAAATTTCAAGTAACAGCAGATGCGGAGTCCCGGCTCTTTTCTTCAATTTAAACATTGTTTCCAGGACGTGGGAGGAACGTCCAGAGCCAGAGCACATGCTGCAGGTATGCCGACTGGGATTTCCCCTGATTGAACTGGCTATAGGACAGCTCAGAGCGGTGTGCACCTTTGTGTTTAACTACTGTATTGTTATCATATGGTAAAGTATTAAAGCTGAACTCAAGGGAAAATCCAAAACTACCCTTGCATTGGGATCTCACCTGCACTGCAAGAGTTAAATGCTTGTTTTGGTCTAGGGTACCCTCAAAAATCAATTCTACTTGTATTATCCCTCGCTCATGCAGGCGTCTTCCTCTCTATTTCACCGGTTCTCAGAAGCTGCTTCTTTTTGGTGTTCAATTGGTTGGAGGCACTCTGAGATCATTAAGTACAATGCAGGACCAATAGCCCTGCATTGTAAAGGCCTGGTTCACACCTATGTATTTTTTAGTGCATTTTCAGTTTAAACGCACTACAGTCCATTTAAAATGGTTTCTTATTGATCACGTTCACAACTGTGCTTTTTATGGAAAGGGCCAGGGACTGTTTTTCTGGTTTTTGGTTCCATAGACTTCAATGGATCAAAAACATGTATTGAAAAAAGCAAAATGCACCTGGAATATGCAAACTGCTACCTGCATAGGTGTGAACCACGCCTTAGTGAGGACACCGTGGGCCTGCACACATCCCACATCATCAGACAGAAGAGGAAAGGATCAGCTTGTGGAATGGGGGGAGGAATAGGGTAAGTAAAACTGCTTTTTAATGGCACCATTGGCAAAAAAGAACATTTAAGAGTAGCTTTGACATTTTCCTGGAGTTCAACATTAATCTGACATAGGCTTACATATGTATATTCTATTTCCTAACTCAAACAGCAGCTTGATTTCTGCATGATGTGTAGCTGAATTACAATTGCTGGATTTACAGGAGGCGCATAGGTGCTAATAAGCATAAAAGGACAAATGTTTGTCCGCAGTCACTGTACCTTCATTCAATTTTTTAACATTGATGTATAAAATATGCTCGTAATGCCGGCTACAGGCCGCCATATTGCATGTAACCATGAAGTAACCTCTGTCTTTGTTTGAATAAAATATTTTTTAAAAATTGCATTTGCAGAAACGTTGTTCCTGTTACACACAATGGTTAAATATTGATATATAATATTGTATTTATGCAGCTTACAGATTATAGCCATTTGAGCTGTCTGATGATGTTAAGGTAAAGGGACATTTTAATCTCACCATTATTGTTTAAAGCAGCTTTAAGTTTACAAAGTGGGTTAAGAGCATGAAAGCCCAATTCAAGCCCAAACTATTTTTATTTTTTCATTTTACATAGAGTAGGAAAGGATAACAACCCTTGTCAAGTTTTATTGTTGTCGGTGTCCCTGTTGGGGAACTAGTCTACTTACAAAAGTGCCATGTATTGTATCCCAGTGGAGAGATCCCCTCAATTCCTGTCCTGAAGCCTACAAAGTAAGGTGTGTGAAATTTTCCCAGTGCAATCACAACAAACAATAAGCCCTGACACGGCTATTGCAAAGGCTAATTATGAACCACTTGCTTACTGGGCACCTAAACCCCCCTCCTGCCCAGACCAATTTTAGGCTTTCAGCACTGTCGCATTTTGAATGACAATTGCGCAGTCGTGTGACGTTGTACCCAAACAAATTTTTTATCCTTTGTTCCCCACAAATAGAGCTTTCTTTTGGTGATATTTGATCACCTCTGTGGTTTTTATTTTTTGCGCTATAAACAAACGATTTTGAAAAAAAAACAATATTTTTTACTTTTTGCTATAATAAATATCCCAAAAAAAATAAAAAAATCGTTGGGTTTGGCCGATATATATTCTTCTACATATTTTTGGTAAAAAAAAATCACAATCGGCGTTTATTGATTGGTTTGCGCAAAAGTTATCGCGTCTACAAACTATGGGAATTAATTTATGGCATTTTTGTTATTTTTTTTTTTTACTAGCAATGGCGGAGTTCCGATTTTTATCGGAACTGCGATATTGAGGCGGACATGTCAGACATTTTTGATACTTTTTTGGGACCAATGACATTTATACTGCAATCAGAAATTTAAATGTCCACTGATTACTAGATAAATGTCATTGGCAGTGAAGGGGTTAACCTGCAGTGAAGGGGTTAAATATGTTCCCTGGGTGTGTTCTAACTGTGTGGGGGCAGGGCTGGCCGGGACATAACAGATCTAACTGATCCCAGTGACAGGGATCAGTAGATCTGCTATGTCCCCATTCACAGAACGGAGAACCGCTGTGTTTACATCGGCGGTTCCCTGTTCTGCAGCTATGACAGGCGATCGTGGGTCACGAGCGGACATTGAGTCCGTCTGGCCCACGAGCATGCTCACACAGCGTGCGTCGGCCGTGTGCGTGCACCGCCGCCTGTGAGTGCGTGGCGGGAGCGCGCACAAGGGCGGGACGTCCATGGACGTCCAAACGGAAATTGAGATCCACGCTGTAGCCGTCTTTCGGCTATAGTGCGGATATGAAGGGGTTAAAAAGGAGTTCCACACAAAGATTAAAAGTCAGCAGCTACAAATACTGTAACTGCTGACTATTACTATTAGGGCAATTACCTGTCCAGGCATACAGCTTATGGTTGAGATCTGCATTATTTTAACAAAGGTTTGTCATCTGTGGTGAGTAAAGATATAGGATAATCTGATTGGCAGTTTTTTGGATCCTTGCCAGTGTTGGGCAGCACAAATATTAGCACTCCTGTCATCAAGGGAGGGATGTTTCTTGATACTAATGCTGTGTTATGCATCGACAATAACTGGGGATTGGAATAGGTTTTATAGAATTCTATAGGCAGACCGTTCACAACTGGTGCCTTTCTGGAATGGGAGTCTGTCTGCAATGTTTCTATCAATCAACACCACAAAATCACATCTGTTTAGGCCTATAGTATTACTGTCTACTACAGGCCCAAATATGAATATATGAGCTAAAGCAGTAACAATAATGTATACGCACATGCAAATACTCCTGTTAAGGTATTTGATACAATAGTTGACACTTGGAAAACCAGTTTTGGAGAATCAATTCTTTGCACAGCTCTCCTATCTAATCTTGCACCCATAATGTTTAATACATATTCATATATCTCTTCTTTCCCATTGCCGTCTATAAGCATGGATGAGGGCACATGAACATTTTACATAAAACGCACATAACAAAAGTTATTTCAGTAGAAATGTCCTAGATTTGCAAAAACAAACAGCCTAATTATCTCACTGCAGCACATGATAATTGCCTTTTTAATTAGTTTAGGTGGCAGCCGTAACAAACAGCAATGAAAACAGGTCTAAGTTTATCACAGAGTCTTCGGTTTAGAACCCTAACACATGCTGCACTACCCAGCATGCCCAGCTAAACTTTCCTTCCACATGCTGAGAGGCACTTAGCAAATCTGATACACTTTCTGAATTTGGGAAACCACAAATGGAAACTGTGACGCTGTAGATTCATCTCCAGGCAGAAATTATTAGACATAGCAAATGTGAATGAAAGTAATAGTAAATGCTATAAATGCCACGTTAATGGCTTTGAAAGGTTATTATTCCCCTGCTGAATACAGGTTCTTAGCCGTTCTATTTTTAAAGAAGGCTTTGCAACTTTTTTTAAAAGGCAACTTTACCTTTAATAAGAACTACTGTAATCCACACTCCCTTGCCCTCTTTAACTAATCTACACTACATCCTCCCAACCCAGCTTCCTGCTGTAGCACGTCTGGACCTTTTCCTATGTTTATAGTGTTTCCGGACAAAATCCACTTCAGTACCGCTTGTGCCTGAAAAACAAGCCCTCAATTCTCGGGACAGCCCAACGCAAGTCTATAAAGGCTTACTGGACAGGCAGGGCCAGCTCTGAAGAGAATTTCATCCAGAGAAAATCTATACATCAAAGAAAGTCGTGGTTGTTCTGCTGCAGTAAGTAAGAAGCTGTGGTGGACAATGCTGCTTCTCATTACTAGGCAGTGGCTTAGCGTTTCAGTCTGCAATGGGAAGTGCTGCTTCTGGCATTATTTCCAGGTATGAAACTATGAGGAACTGTAAGATATGATATTATACCTTGGTCAATAAAGGCCAGAAGACTGGACCAGGGCAAAAAGCAAAGCTAAGTAAGTTAGTATCAAAGACATTGGTAAAGTGTGAACTAGGGGAAAACTAGAAGAGCTAACAATCAGGCAACTAATCCAGAGGGTCAGACAAGAATTGTAGGTTCAATAACAAGCATTGCAGTTGCGAATGAGCAACTGTACTCTATATTGGGCAACTGTGTGGGTGAGTTACTTTAAAGGTGTGGAAATCAATGAATAAATGAAAAAGCAGAAAGCAAAGTCCTGGATTTTTTTTGCCCATATGCATGTGGTTGTGAATGCACCACCACATTGGTGGGCAGGGACAGTCCGCCTAAGTGTATCAAAAAGGCAAGGTTGAGCAGGTGCTCTCACACAGTAGTGATGTGTCCACGTGGCAGGAAGTAATCGAGAGGCATGTCTGACAAAAAAGGGGACCATAAGCTTATTCCCAGACCAGTGAATTAGAACTGCTACCACAGGACTCCACTGTTAAATGAATCCTTCAAATCAGAATAGAGACCAGAGTGCAAGCCTGTTTTACTGCTGATGCCTGTAAAAGCTCACTCACAGGATGTTTTGTAATACCTCCCCATGCACCATAACATTATGATACCTCTATAAAAGTTCTATAAAAATGCATAAAACTACTTAAAGTATATCAATTTAGCAATATCACCAAGCTTGTCCATCATAGTTATTGACTAGTTAAGTCCCTCTGTGAAAACCCTGGTGATATTGCTAGTTTAAAGAGATTTCCTAAAGATACTTATAAAATATGTGCTTTTTTGACTGAAATGAGATGTTAACTTTGTATTATATTATAGACTAATGATTACTTGACAAATAAAGAAATGTTATAATAAAAGGGCAGTAAACTCAATCCAACCATACAAATTTGGTTACCAATATCCACAGTCTATGATGCCTTTCCACAAATCTGAGCTACTGTATGTACAAAATGAATCTGTTTACCAAGACCATGGAAAGAATTAACCTAGCAACGACCTTGAGGGCCATCCATGCCAAGGCTAGGTGAGGTGGTGTTTGTATGAGGGTGCAGAGAAGGAAAGGAAAAAGGAATCTAATATTTCTCCTACAGCTGAATAACTTGGTCAGCAAAATAAAGAAATTGGCCTTGCTATTCTGCACTGCCTTTTGTTCTCCAGATGGGCATGTTTTCATCACACTGTGTGAAGAAAGGAAATATGATCTCGGAAAGAATTAATTTAATGGGCTGACTATTAATGTTGTCTCTGTTGTAAGTACACACACAAAGCAAACCTAAAAACAAACAATCATCGTAAATAATGGAAAGAGAAGAATAGATTACCACACAGAGAAGTAAATTACAGGAGCCATTCAGAAAGGTTTGTGTTACCTATTATTCAATACTCCAACATAGTATCATTCTAACAGTGAAGTTGTATTTGTTTGTTAGACATTATAATTATAACAGATGTGTTACAAATGTCAATTAATAATAGCTAGGGTTCAAAATATTGCTTTCATGCACCACCCTTTACCAATAACTTCTCAGAGCTGATGCATTAATCAGCAGCATCAAAAGCCAAACATCTTAGTCATCATGGTAGGTGGCAACATCCACTACTACAGTATTTGATAATATATATGGTGATATGAGGTGATTTTGGCTCATGTGGTAGATGTGTTTTTAGTGAGACATGTCAGCCCAAATCTGCCTCTAAACAGTCCTACCTGCACCAACACCCGTACAGTAGTCAGCAGCATTTGAGCAACCCTTTTCTTTGCAAATATATAGAAACTGGTGCCAGATATGACCCGTGCAGCTTATAAACATGGCATAATCATAGAACAAAAATTACCTTCCACTCTGTACACAGAGGTCTGGTGAATAACTTATGAGATAGAGATCTATACTGGAATTTCTACATGTTGGGATGCAATCATTCTTGCTACTCCAATCCACATGAGAAGTACTAAATTACAACATCTATCGGGGGGTGTTTTTAATTTTAATGGGTTTCCATATTAAAATAGAAGAGTGTGTATTTCTTAATGCCCTTTCCAATGGCTATACAAGCATGAGGAGTGGCTATTATAGGGTCAGTTCATCTGTACATGTCTAGGAAAAGGGAACAGCCATGGAGCAGGCAGATTATAGAAGGAGAGTCCTTCTCCTTGGGGGAGTTGCTGAAAGTTCCGGGGTCTGAATAGGAGATGAATTGAGAACCCTTGTGAGCAAGTGAGCACTACAGCCTCCTGAGTAGTACTAGTGGACCATTAACACATTATTTAGAAATAGTATCTGGGTGTAATGCTATCTTCTTAAAGACTTGCTATTACAAACATATGTATCTCCAATGGAGTTTATGCCACTAATGTCTGTGAACAGTGAAGTGCTGTCTAGAAAAATTCATAAGTACCATTGCAAATCTTGCTACTGACTGTGAATGCAAGACCAAGAGAATTATGTGCCTTTAGGGATAGGGATGTGCAGCCAATACCAGGGGAGTCTGGAGTATTAAAGTATTACTAAACCCATGATCCAATTACCCACATAGTGCAGACATGGAGGTCTGCATTGAACACCTGAGCCAGGAACTAGCCTAACACCCCGACCCCTGGGTGACACGTGTTATGTTGGCCACTAGCTGGAGGTTAGGGGGTGCCTATCTGTCTGTTTTGGTCTCTCCCTCTCTTTATCTATCCATGCTTTTTTTATAGTCCTATCTCACCACACTTAACCCTGCTCTAACAAAAGAAGAAAAAGAGTCAACTGAGTAAACTGTTGGCGCTATATAAATCATGTATTATAACAATAATTATAATAACTGGTAGAAAATTTCCAAACACAATGATAACCATTCCTGCAGTAGAGATCTGCCAATGTTACCTGCTGATTGGTAATCTACAGGTATCTACATTGCCCACTGAGCCTGTAATAACTGCAGGTATCAGGGTATCTTTGTCAAGCTCAGACATAGCTGATCAAATACACCATAATTATTAGATTATCTCATATGGAGACATGTTTTCAATTAGTAAAACATAACCAGAACATTGTATATGTTATAATTATATATTTGCATTCTTTACTACTTAACATAGTGTTCACTAAAGCAGATATGCCACAATACCATTGAATAATTATCAAGCAAATGATGGTATTATTATATTAATGCAATTATTCCAAACATTACTTTTCCCTAATTTTAGATATACTTCAGAAAACGTAAGCTTTCTCTTACAATGGATGTGTTGTGTCATGTGAATAAGGAGAAATTAACATGTTAACTATTATTTGATAAGCTTTAAATGACTTCCACTGAATGACTTTTTTGAAGAAGTGAGCAGCAAGTAAATGATGTGGTATCCTGAGTGTATTTCAAGGTACAGGGGGGTCCAGACTTTAACTTAATTACAAGGGATAAGGAGGCAGCTTTGTATAAAAGGCTGCTTTTGAACTATTAATCTCTTTTTCTGTTGCTATGTTCTAGCTGTGCAGATTATATTTATTCTGGCAGTTATAGCCTTCATATCTGAAGGAGACATAGACCTGAGCAGAAGCCAAGTAAAGATACAAAGTACTAATTGGACTGTACTGGTACCAGCAAGGTAAACCACATGCAGTAACATAATCATTCTGCTAAATCAGAAACATGAAGGAAAAACATTACAGTGATACCTCGGTTCACAAACTTAATTCGTTCCACGACATTGTCGCGAACCGAGGCAATTTTTCGCATAGGGTTCAATGTAAATCAGGTTAATCCGTTCTGAGCATTTTTTTTGTTGTCACCACTCTGCACATTCTTGTTACCTTTATTACCAATCTGCAACTTCTTGTCACCTTCATTACCGCTCTGCACTTTCTTTTTACCACCATGCTTGCTCTGTACATTCTTGTCACCTTCATTACTGCTCTGCACTTTCTTGGCACCTTCATTACCTCTCTGCACATTCTTGTCACTTGCATTACCGCTCTGCGCTTTATTGTCACCTTCATTACCGCTCTGCAAATTCTTGTCACCTGCAATATCGCTCTGCACAGTCCTGTCACCTGCATTACCACTCTGCACATTCTTGTCATCTTCATTACTGCTCTGCACTTGCTTTTCAACAACATGCTTGCTCTGAACAGTCTTGTCTCCTTTATTACTGCTCTGCACTTTCTTCTTACCACCATGCTTGCTCTTCATTTTCTTTGGAGCCATACTGGCTGTATGGTACAGTACAATACTGATAATGATAAAAAGCACACAAAAAAGCTTTACAGCAAGTGTGCACAGGGATGTACAGTACTGTACAGTATGTGCTAAAAAGCACACCGAAAAGCTTCTCAATACTGTAAGTGTCTTCACAGTACACTTTCAGTGTCTCTCTGTGACCGTGATCTCACCTACAAGAAGTCCTGACCACGTGTCAGAGCAGGGAAGATGGCCACGCCTCATGTTTGTGAACTGAAGCGGAGTTCGCGTACAGAAGCGTTTGTGAACCGAGGGATCACTGCATTTCCCGACAGCTCTAAATTTGACTTGCTTCTAGTCAAATTGTCTCTGAAAAGGGGGAAACGTATCTGTTGACAAGCATTTCTTTTGTAAGTGAAAATAATTCTTGTTGCTGCTGTTCCAGTTGGATGTGTGTTGTCTTCAGTCTCTAGTAAGATAACCAATCAAGGAACAGATGAAAAAATAGATCTGGGGAGTAGATATGAGCAAAACAAAGAATTTGCATGCATCTAAAATGTACCCCCTGGTGTATCCCCCTTTTTTTTTTTTTTTAAACGTATGACCAAATATTTTATTAAAAATAAAGGGTACACTCACATGTTTAGAATAATAACAAAGCAGCAATGCCTCACTGTCTTCCGGTGTGGGTGTTGACGGCGTGAAACGCACACCAACAACCATTGGATTGGGGGCCATGACAGGTCATCTGTGCAAGTTTCCCTGGCTTCCTGGTTTTGAGGAAATGTTTTGACGTCCATATTTTATATCTGGATTGCCGATTATTGTCCTTTGCCAGACATTCCTCTGCCAAGGTTGATCCTATATGCTGTTTACCAGCCTACCTTTGGTAAGGGTGTTTAACCATTTAAGGTGGTGGATACACTTCTTCATGGTGGAACACTTTGAAGCACTGAATATCATCAATTTTCATTGTCAATTTTTATTCTCACTGGATTTCTTGGGAGGACTGTTTCAAGGACATTATTATTTCTGGGTTGCCCCCAGATCTTAATTTTTCTATTTACAATTTTATTTAGTTTTATAGCGCTGCACGTTTTTTATACTGTTTAATATTCACAAATGCTGTTGAAGTTGTGGTGTTAGCTGCTTTATTGTCCCTGTGGATGCGCAGTGTCATTTTTGCTTATTCTTTGTATGTTCCATTATTGTTGACTCAAATATTTGGAAGAAAACTTTTTTTTAAAAACGTTTTTTTTTTTTTTTAATAAAAAAGTTTCTATTAAAAAAATACTTACTGTAGAATGCATTAAGGTAAAAAAACTTGAGGCTTTAGATCAACTTTAAGTGCCCAGAGAGTTAGGAAACCAGATGACAGGAAGACTTACAGAAATACTTGGATGTTTTACAAAAAATGTTGATAGGAACCAATAAGATACAAAATATATATTTGTGGTTTGGCAGTGCAGGTAAGCAGATGCTAATGTTTGGTTGGTTTGTGGTATACAGCACCTCCACTTTTCCAATTTTACATATAAAGGACCCAGCATGGGGCTGCACATTTGATTTGTCTAATGAAAAGTCCTGTTTAGCAATTTTTGTACTGTACTATTATGTTCTATAGAACGACAATATAAAAAACAGCTTCACGTTCATGAATAGACAGACAGGGGGCAGTAGAGCACAGACATAATGTTGCCAATACCAGATTATAGCAGTAATACACAGAGGTCAACCAACCATTAAAATTCTGCCTGTCTCGATTTTCTGACTTATCAAATGAAACTAAATGAGCATCACAATGTCATTAGCTGCTGTTGGAATGACTGCATAGTCTTAAATTCGCTATGCAATGAACATACAAAAGCAGCCAGAAGCTAAAACCTTCAACTAATAAAAATAAAGTGCTATGTTATGCCAAATATCTCAGAAGACAAGACATGAATGTCTGTGAAAATGATGAAGATCCCTGTAAAATGTTTTAGATTACCCAAATTGCTAAAGTATTATCTTATGTTTACATCTGTTATTGCAAGCACTATGTGCTAAATAATGATTGCTGATAAAATAAAGGAACATCATTATATGAAAGAAGAGTATCCAATAAGCCATCTTTTCTTTTCATTTATTTATATAGTTTAGCCTATTAACTATTTTTCTAGAATATCTTCAGAAAGCGTCAAAGTCCTCTGCACATACACAATTGCCATATAAAATACTTTTAAAGAAGTCAAAAATGAATTATAAATGTTCAATGTTGCTTTGGGGTGGAAAATGTGCAGTCACAACCTCAGGTACAGTTGCCCAAATCACAGTCTACCTAGTATTCCAAAGCCATTCAAGCATTGATGTCGGCTTCGGTCCAGCATATACAGGATATAATGTTTGTTTTGTCTAGGGTGATCTAATAAAGAGTAATACTTATGTTAATCCACCGTTCTGGTCTGGTACTCTGGTCTTCTTCCTTTCCACCCTGGACACACAAGGGGGGTCTTTAGCTGTTTTCAGAGAGTCTGGACTGTTTTGTAAATTTAAGAAGGATGAAGCTATCTCTAAGTTATGCCTCCTCTCACGTTATTAATGTCCCACTGTGGAAGCTAAAGTATAACTGATGACATTTTTTTTTAGATTTAGGTAGTGTGAATGCCATGTTTTCATTGCTCTCCATTTGTCCTGGTGACCATTATGACAAAAACTGAAAGAAAGTCACAAATTGTAAGCTGTCACAAGAACAGGAATAGATGGTAAATCTTCCAACATGGACACTAATTTCAGTGACAACAAAGGATTTCCCTCAATATGGAAGACTTTCCTTTCAATTCCTGTTATGGCTATGCGACAGGTGGAAGGAAATCTCCCCAGTGGGATACAGATGGTAAAAAAAACTCCCCTATAACTTCCCTTAATCTATCCAAAAATGTGAAAAAAGTTCAGTTTTATTTGAAAATAGGTCATGACTAAATTTACTTTAATGGTGCATTGATGTGATAGTACATTGCAAAAGTATGCACTCTTCACCTGAATTTTAAACGGTTTAATTATATATTTTTGAGTTGCTGGAAAGTGTTCTAGGATGTTTTATTTTTCTAGCAGGAATGAAGGTAATCATACTAAAAACCTGACGTAGCTTTTTAACCCTTCCCCATTTATTAAAAAAGTCTTCCACATATGTGTAGGGCCATTAGCGGTGTTTGAACCCCCAAAAAAGCATTGTTGTGTCTCTAAAGCAATTTTTATTTTTTACTTTGAAAAGGATGTGGAAAGTTTATGATTATATTGCTGTCTGCAGAGAGATTCACATCATTCATCATGTCCTGAAGACCACTGCTACTGGGATTATAGTGAGGGAAAATATACAATTTTGAGTTGTCACTGAAATACCAATAAAGGGGAAATCTTTCAATGGGGACACTTGTTTCTCTCTCTTTAGAGAGATCTTCTCTCACTTCCTGGAAGTGAAAGGAAATCTCCTCAATCGGGCACAGACAAAAAAAACAAAAAAACTTGACATTGGTTTTAACCATTACATACTGTATCCAAAAAGATGGGCTGAAACCTGGCCATATACTCAAGATTTGTCCGGTTCAGCAAGAACCCGCCTCTTGCAAAATACCCTGATCTGTGGCTGCAGCTAAAAGGTTTTGCGTCCGCTGATCAGGAAAAATCTCCAAAATGTCGCTTTAACAAAAGTCAATCAAACATGCGGGGATAGCCACACACTGTCCAGTTTAGCAGGAATCAGACACATTTTGATCAGACTGTGGTCATTCACACTTGTTTGATCGACTTCTTTTGAGGGGACTTCTTTTGCTGGAAGATTGTGCTTGATCAGCAGCTGCATCCAATAAGCTATAAACGCAGATCGGTGTATTCTGACAGCAGAGGTAGCGGTAGCAGCTGTCCAAATAAGATTTCCCAGTGAGGGGAAATTTCTCTATCTACCTCATTTGTGTGGATGGCGAAAGTTTTTTTTTTCAGTCCAATGGCCAAAAAAAAACTAACTAAAAACGGTGTATGACCAGCTTTACACGTACTTTGCATTTTTTAATTTTCTTACTGTAATAGTTATTTTTTGAAGCTGTATTCTCTTTAGGTGGTGTGACCAGTTTAGGTACCAACTGTGCTTAGCAGAGTTCTCCTTTCTAATCTTTGTCTTGTGACAGGTCTGTTCTTATTCTAGACATATAAACAGCTTTGACAACTCTTCAGTCATTTCACAAGAACAGGGTGTGAAACGCACCTGTCAAAAATGGCTGACAAGTTTTCAACAATAAATTGCAATCCCGCACACTCATACTTTTGGAAGTGTACTGAACCCTGCTAATCCTTAGTGCCAGCATGATACCTTTATTGTCTGCATGATTTCTTTGCTCTGTTTCTCTTTATATACACCTGTACGGACTACTTGCATAGCAAAGTAACACTCAACCTTGCAGCAGTTTTTCTATTCTTACAAAAAGTCAAAAAACGTTGTAACTTTAATATGTTTTAAAATCTGGGACTTATGTGGGATGCAATCCCAGCTTTGGAGAAATCTTCAGAAATAACATACTTTACTTGTACCAAAGCCTTTGCTTGCAAGCACCGCATATCCAAAGCATATATAACTAAAGGTACAGTGGGGCAAAACAGAGCACACTAGATCATGCATCTATAATACCCATTAATATAAGGTAATGCCTCGATCATATCAAGTCACTATGTGGTAATTGCAATGTATTTTATTTATCTGCCCAATCTAGTGCACTCTGTTTAATTCAGTTTTTGAGAAATCTAAAAGTTGAGCCCTATAGGGGGCATATGATGAATAACGGAATCAGGACCAGAAGGGCCATGAAGAATAAAAGGCGAGGCAGTCAAGTTGCACAATAAGAAGCAAAGATCATTTCTACACACTGGGGTTGATTTACTAAAATTGTGGGGGGGGGGGGGGTATAAAATCTGGTGCAGCTGTTCATGGTAGCCAACCATATATTTTCTTCTATTAAGCTTTGACAAGAAAATATGGAGTCTAATTGGTTTCTATATAGAACTGCACCAGATTTTGCACTCTTTAGTTTTAGTAAATCAACACCACTGTGCAGCTGCATAGGAGATCTCTAGGCCTATTTTTTATTAAATGTTGGATGTGCGCGGGTTGGGATTGCCATCTGCTGTTGCATAAGCTTGGACACTGCTCACTCACAGTATGTGTCAACTGAGAAACCTAAGGCATTCTACATGATGCCCTAACTGTGCTTCTGGTTTGTAATATGGAAATGTGGTTTATATACAATACAGGGCATATAAAAACAAGGCAATGCCTATATTCAAAATAAATGTACTAGTAATGCAAGCCTACAATGCAAATCATACATTACAGCAATACCATACCACATGGTATGGTATACAATACCAAATAAATACAGCACATGGAGATTCTACTTCTCAGTATGTTTAAGAAGTTTATAAAATTTACTGTGTTTTTCCAGCTTCACTGGTGTTCTTTCATGACTATTACACAGTGCATAAATCATAACCAACAGTTCCAGAGATCCTTTCTGTACAGAAAACTATGTCAAAAAAATGAGCAGAGCTTTTCCGTTAAATGAAGACACTGCACATTGTTTTATCTCTTGGAAAGAGCCAGAGTTGTGTGAGGTGCAGTGACAGAGGCTAACAATACAAAATTCCCAGGCGGATAAGATGGAAAAGAGCTTCTGCTATACTTTTCTGACTGTATGACTCCAAGTACAAATGAATGCTTCATCCTTTCAAATTCTAGAATTCTTTATTATAAAGACTTGTCACATTTATAATGATTTAATGCTTATTTGCTTAACACAGATCACAAGTTTACTTCCCTAACGTTATCTATCTGTACCATGTTTGCTGTACTCATTTACCCATGTTTAAAAATTGGTTGCCATAAGCATCCACAGAATAGCTGATAGCCCTTTAACCTGACTGTAACTCCAATTCATTAATAATGTAGTACAGTGTAGATTTGGCATTCTCCGGAAAGAGTCTGCGCATACAAGTAAGTCTGTTTTTAAAACTAAACTGTATGTAAAGCCAAAACTTTTTGTTTTAATTTTGAATAGAATGTGGACAGAGGTCCTGCCAGGCTTTAATTGCTGCGTGTGTCCCCCGAGGAGACTCGTATCTCTTTGTAGTAAGAGACCATGACCATAGTTTCTTTCAAATACAGAAAGTGGTGGGAAATCCAATATTTTTAAGATGTCACAGAAATAGGTAAAAGAAATCATCCAATGGGGAAACATTTCTATTATTGGGGCCATACACCTGGGGACTGCCATGAAGCAAAACCAGCCCTAGAAATAAATACAATACATGGAAGTGGTATGCATATGCTTAAAGCGGTTGTCTACCCACTTAAAAAAAATAAAAAATAAAGCCTGCAAGACAATAGCATAATGAGCTAGTATGCACAGTATGAAATACCTTGAAACAAAGATCCGACCTGTCTGATCGGTCTGCTCTGAGGGAGCGGACATCTTCCCTCGGATCTTGCTTCCGTGTATGCGGCTCCGGCGCTGTGACTGGCCGGAGCTGCGAGACGTCACTCCCGCCCATGCACGCGGGACCCGTTTTTCTCGGCAAGGTGTGGAACTATTGCTATGCTTTTGCCGGGACATACATGGCGCATGCGTCGGGAACCATACAGGTTTAGAAGATATTAATTTTACCTACAGGTAAGCCTTATTATAGGCTTACCTGTAGGTAAAAGTAAACAAAATGGGTAGACAACCGCTTTAAGTATTTAAATGTGGCCAGGACATGTTGCTACAGTGAAGAACTTGGAAGCAGGTTTGTATTTTGCTATTATTTTGCTAGACAGGTGCCTCTCAGGGGGTCTACGGTACACATTTAAAGGAGAACTTTGTTAAAAATGAATTTGTCCTTTAAAGGAGTTGTAAAGGCAGAAGGCTTTTTATCTTAATGCATACACTCGCATACGCCCGCAACTTGATGTCTACTATTCTCCCAGAGGCTTCCCCTATAGATCTCACAATCGATCGGATTCACTGTATCCCTAAAGCCTCCCATTTAGCAGATTCAGTCCCTAGAGACATGCTAACGAGGGTCCACTTTTTTCAAATCAAGGAACAATTGCTCTGCACAGCCAGATCCATGCATTCACTGCCAGGACCCTACATAGATCTTCAACTATTCCCAGATCTATCTAAACACACTCTTCAACATCGACGCCAGCTGAACTCGGTCACAAAAGTGCTACAGAACCACAAGATCCCTTACAAGTGGCATTGTCCAGCTACCATCCTAGACACTCGCAATGGCGCATCACACTCCATTTCATCTCTTCATAGGGGGATGCAACTTCTTCACACCTGGGAAATCATTCCAGAACCACCCCGTGAGTCCGGCACTCCAACCCGATTGCCTAGTCAGGCTCGATCCAACTACCAGCATTTCGGCAGGCACAACCACTGCTCTTAATTAGTGTTGAGCGAACCTGGACTGTAACGTTCGGGTCCGTACCAAACTTTCGGGTGTCCGGGACCCGAACACGGACATTTCAAAAAATGTTCGGGTTCAGTCCGGGGTTCTGGTATTTTACTCCACATGTTGAGAAGCTGCAGGGCAGCCAATCAACAAGCGTTTCACTGGTTTGCCCTTAGAAGCCATCACAGCCATGCCTACTAATGGAATGGCTGTGATTGGCCAGTGCATCATGTGACCCAGCCTCTTTATAAGCTGGAGTCACTTGATGCTGCAGTCACATGCTCTTGGGTTAGCTGTAGGGAGAGGTAGCTGACAGCGTCAGGGAGAGATTAGAGACATTTTAACAACATCTGATCCTGCATCCTGAGATAGATTACTACTGCTGTGCTGTTGCTCTGAGGACAGATAGCAGAAATTTGAGATTTCACATACCGCTGCTTTGAGTTGCAGATCAAACTCTGCATAAAACAACGATCGCTACGATCGTGCACAACGATCAGATTGTTGGAGGAAT
>BLSH010060248.1:1100826-1129593 GCA_018402905.1 Glandirana rugosa
AACCTTCTTAGACTCCTAATTTTAATTAGTTCAGTCAAGTTTCTGGTCGCCTACCGATTATGACTTGATTCAACTTACCACACAGACCTACATACGCACTCCACATACTCGTCGACACAAGGGGGAACATCTATCTGTTGTAACAGAAAAATTACACCACCTCCATTTAGATACTAAAATTAAAACACTATGACACGACTGTCTTAATTATTTCATATAGGAAATATTATTGGAATCACAGGTACGACACCGGTGAAACCCCTTCGGGAGGAGAAAAAAAGGGGGGGGGCAAAAATACTAGGGTCCGGGATAACGTTCGGGCAACGTTCGGAAGCCGAACCCGGACTTTTTCCCAAAGTTCGGACGGACCCGCAGAACCCGAACGTCCAGGTGTTCGCTCAACTCTACTCTTAATCCTATTCCACAGAGGTCAATGACTATACAATCATAAAAACGGGGGGGGGAAAAAAAGAGGAGGGCTTCCCCAAAGTGGCCACAGCATGGACACTAAGGTTATTATAAAGGATATACTTTATTAATTCTGTCAGCACAGTATCACAAAATTAAAATCATAGATTTACCTCCACCACATTAAAAAGACAATGTTGTCTATCTACAAGGGGGAACACAGCTGCTCATACACCTCACGCATACATCCAGACACACCATTCAACTTAGTTCAGTATTAGCCATCCGCTGGTCTTTGAACTGACTTGATTAATTTTAATCCTCAGATTCTTCCAATTGGTGTATGTCTGTTGGCTGGGTGTAAGTTGGCATGTAAGTTCAGGCACTTGGACCTTCCATTTAGTATAAAATCCTGGGTCCTAAAGTGCAGTTGTAGTGCAAGGGAGAAGTCACATTTGAGGGTGTGGTACAGTGGGGTACTCTAAGTACTTGTGTATTATACAGTCTTTCCCACTCTCATCCCGGGGCGGGCTGAGGGGCACAGTATTAGCAGGGGGAACAATGATGTACAGCTTCCGTCCGCTAGCCTATATGCTTGATCACTGGGATTGGCTTCTGTGTAATTGCTGAGGGGGGATAATAAATCTCTAACCGCTCCTGCTATGCCGCCATCCTCTAGCACATAGATGTCCTCACTTTCCTTGCTGTGCAGACGAGTTCCATACCGTGCCATCAATCAGCCCCATGCCCGCTCAGGGACCTCACACCATTCTCCCTTGTGTGTGCCTCCACCATCCAGCTGCGTCCCAACCTACGTCATGTGATTGATGATGCATGACTGACATGTTTCGTTAGCCAATAAACGCTAACTTCTTCAGAGCTTCATGCTCATCTTCATTTATCCAGAGGTCTAATCCCCCGCTCAACCTGTAGCATCCCCTTAGTTACCTCTACTTTCTTTTGTTTTATTCTTCTGTCGCGCCTCCAAGTAGGCAAATGTTCATATTTTTTTGTATATACAATTTTTTTTTTGCTCTAGACTCTAGTTACTTTCCAGTGCACAAATCCACCATTCTCCTGCACCCAACTTCTACCTACGGGCTCCATTTCAAGAGCAAACTTACTGAACTGTGAGTGTTGATAATTTCTCTTTCGTTTCTTGCTCCTATTACAACCCCTTACACTACATATCACCATGCTTATTATAATGGTATCCATTAACGCCAGGGGATTAAACCACCCCGAAAAGCGCAAGTCCCTGTGGAAAACTACCCAATCCCATGGATGTGATATCCTCTATGTGCAAGAAACACACTTCTCCCAGTCAGCTATGCCCTACTGCCAAAACAAACATTACCCTCACATCTTCCATTCACAGTTCACAACAAAGAAGAGAGGAGTACTGATTGCTGTGAAAGACTCAGTAGCCTTCCAGCTACTTTATCAAATCTCTGACGACAACGGACACTTTCTCATCCTTGTTTGTTCCATAAACAATGTTCTTTACACCCTACTAAACGTTTATGCACATAATAAGCGTCAGATCACATTTCTCACCAAAACCCTCCACAAAGCCAAGAAAATCCAGCAAGGACACCTGATAATCTGCTGAGACTACAATGTGGTACCAGATACTCAATTAGACTCATTTTCCTCCTCCTCCTACGACTCTCAACTAAATAACCTCCTATATTCTCATGACCTACACAATGCTTGGCTATGTTATCACGCTGGGGAAAAAGATTATATATACTTCTCTCCCTACCACAATTCTTATTCTAGAATTGATCTATTCCTACTTGCTTGATAAATGGCTGTTACAAAATGTACAATCTTCAGAGATCCACACTATAACTTGGTCGGACCAAGCGCCAATAAGCATTACTTTCTCAGATTCTCCTGCCCAACCAAATAGTTACATTTGGTGGACTAATAACTACTTGATTCAACAGCCTCAGCACACCAAAACCATATCCAAATGCCTTTCAATTTTTTTGCTTGTAACGATGGCTCGGTGTCCATCCCAAGTGTAGCGTGGAGCTCTCACAAAGCGATTATCAGGGGTGTGCTGATTCAATTGGGTTCTCTGAAAAAAAGAGTAGGTGGCAGCGCTTAGACACTCTCCTGACCACTTTTCGGGACCTTGAAACTCAAAACAAATCCCGTCCAGACCAAACCCTCAAAACTAAAATTATGAAGATAAGACAGGAACTTAGATCCCTATTACGAGAATTTTGAGTGCTTTAAGCATAAACTTAGAGCCACTTCCTACTCAACCTATAATAGAGCTGGGAAATGAATTAAAGTGGAAGTCTATGCTAAAACTAAAATCCCTGCATCTATATATACCCATGATCTAGCACTAACCTATCTAACCCTGTGAAGAAAAAAATCAGCATACATACCTTTTCCGAAGACCCGATCCCATGCTGAGTCAGGTGCAGAGGAGACGTCCAAAGATGGAAGCCCCATAGTAACTCTATGGGTGACGTCACTTACCATTCATTTCACAGCTGTTGTCGGCCGTGTCCTCTGCATAGTTTCCGCTGCTGGAGATCGGGTCTGATAAACTTCAGAAAAGGTATGTATGCTGATTTTTCCTTCACAGGGCTAGATAGGCTAGTGTTAGATTGTGGGTGTCTATAGATGCAGGGATTTTAGTTTTAGCATGGACTTCCACTTTAAAATATTCAGGGCTAAGTCGAGGGCTAATCATCCTTCCTCCTATGAGAAGCTCTACAATCCCCAAAGCATAGCAGGTGCTTTTAGTTCATACTATAGCTCCCTATATAACATTAGAGAAGACAGCTCTACTCATCAGCACTCTTTATATGAAATTAACTACTCATTTCTAAGTCAAACTCCCAACCCTATCTGAGGATCAGTTAGATTCGCTTAACGATCCCATATCTACAAAATACATTTCTTCCACAATCCTAGCTCTTATGTTATAGGTGCCCCTGATGACATCACATATGACGGAATGCGTCGGGTAGTGCTACGCACACACGCCACCACGCATGCGCGGTCGATGATGGCCATCTTACTTTCTGGAAGAAGGAATCAAAGTACATTGACGCTGATTTTATCGCCTAAAATGTGAGTGTAATTTCATGTTTCATCATTAAAGTTTTTATGACAGTATTACACTACATTGGCACTTCTATTTTTTATACCTGGGGATTTGAGCCCGCCCTGGAGGCGTATCCATGCATGAGGGCCCGCATTCATTGTACTCTGATTAGTGAGGAGGTAACGAATGGATCTGGATCCCCAGCTTGTAATTTATGCGAGTTTGATCACTCTTATTAGGGGGTCACACGGCACATGGTAAGCGTGGTGTGAAATCTGTGTTGGTGACACCTGTGCTGTCTTTTCCATCCATCACAGAGTGTGGGACTTCTTCCTTACTTTTTGTGCAATATTAACCATGTTTCCATATGGATTGTTATTTGTCTCAATCATCTTTTTTAGCGCTGCACTATTGATATATATATATATATTTTTTTTGTGTTCTGTGTCTGGACTAAGTGCTCAGTTGCTGATTTCATCATTGTGTCATTTCCACTTATCCGCAGACTTTTTTTTATTACTTAAATTTGGCTTCCAGGGTCGTATCCTCACTGCAATTGCATATTTTCCTTGCAGCCAGACTTAGTATAACTAGGTTATGGGAAAATTCCCAACCCCCTACTGTACTTGACACCCTGGACTTAGTCCACAAAAACTGTTCGTATGAACCTATGCTTGCCTCTAGTAGGGCTCATATGGGAAGGCACTCTCCTCCTGGGAACCCTGGCTGCTATGGCACCATTCTTCAAACAAACCCTCCTAACATGATCTTTACATCAATATAGAGTTCTTAGGAGCACATTTCAATAAAAGATTTGGATGCCCTATTAGTTAGTCCCATCAGGACTAACTGCCTACAGATTCTAACTGCCTTACTTAATGTAGGATTTGCCACTGGATCCCACCCTGGTTGTGGTTACCGCTGTATGGTTTCTTTCTTTCTCAACACGATATTACCTATATAACGGTTTTGAAGTCGAATTTATGTATGTTTAGGATTTGACTGTTCAATGTCTTCTTGACATCTAATGTTTCTTTCCTATGTCACACTCACAACCTTTTTAATTTTCCGTACTGTTTCGCAAAAAAAATACTTAATAAAAACTATTGAAAAGAAAAAATTGCTCAGAGCTTAGTGAATGAGGGAAAGCTCTGCTTACTTCCATCATCCAACAATTTGCAAGCAATTTTTTTTTATTTTCCTACTTGTGATTGTGTATTCTTTGCAAAGGGGAATTGAACAGCTAGGTGAACAGCCTATTAGTCTATAGCAAATCAACCCCAACGTGTCTACTTAGCTTTGTAAGTTGAGTCACACCTGGGTTTGTTTGGATAGGAGTTTCATATACTGTAGGTACTGCAACATTGGACCTCTAAGCATATTTTTGGTTTTCTGAATTTCATTCGAAAATACTTAGTTGCCCTAACTGAGTATCATTTTGCTGCACAGCCCAGCATATCACCTTCAGTGCAGTGTCACACTTGTAAGGCAACCAAAGTGTTAAACATCTTGTTAGTCTGAAATATTCAAATGAGCCTTTTAGATGTAACTGGAAGAAGTAATTTTAAGCTGTGGTAGGACAGATAGGGTAATCACCGTAGGTGAATTTATCATCACAAAGGAGAAAGAAAAGTCGCCTAAGGAAGCCACTGAGCAGTCGCAGGCAGAAGACTTTCTTCACGTTGCCTGGATACAATGATAGCTTTCACTGCAGTGGCACGTGTCACTGACGGCAAGTGAGGTTGTGTGACATTCCAGACTTAAGCTTCACCCCTGAGAAGACCAGGAGGCTTCATAAACACTTTATGATTATGCTTGTAAATCACAGATTCATGTTAGTTCACCAGCACAGACAATTTCAGACGTGCTTTGTAATGAAGCTGATTCGCTTCGAAGCATGAGGAGTTATGTATGACACGCTTACACTACCTGGCTTTTACTTGTCTCTCTCTGTCAACCTTCAGTGCAAATGTAACATTTTAATAGATAGTATCTTCAAATCTGAACACAATACATTTATCTTTAAAGAAAACTTGCAAAGAAAAATACTGTATTTAAGCTGCCATTTATTGACCTCCTTTGAAAAAAATGCAAGCAGCCTGGCTGAATCGATGCTTCAACCCACAAAATAATACAAATCCAATAAAATCTTCTTGTTTTGGACACAAACAGTACCAGAACCAGAACATTAACACGACATGTAGAGACCAGCAATGCACCAAACTGCAGAGCTTAACACTTAACCTTTTGGCTGTGCATACAATTTATAATTGCTGTGTCACACATATGCCATATGTATGAATCAGAAATATATACATTTATTTCATTATACAACAGTTTTTGAAACAATCACTAAATACATATTCCAGAGAGCTGCTGGCTTGCTCTGGTGCCAGCATTTAAAGTGAGTTTCCCTTGTTAAAAATAAAAAAATCAAATGGAGAATTGATGTTCATAGTCAAGGCCAGACTATTACACACCATTAAATGCATTAAAACAATTTCCTACAATACAGCATAAGCCAGGGATCTCCAAACGTTCTATTCAAAGGGCCAGTTTATTGTCCTTCAGACTTTAGGGGGGCCAGGCTGTGGCTAGCAGGAGTGGAAATTTTCCTGTCATCAGTGGGAGTAAACATTGCCATATTTGGTATTTGGGGGTGCGATAGTGCCCCATCATTGGTATCACTGGGATGAATAGTGCCCCATTATTGGTGTCAGTGGGAGAAATGGTGCCCCATTGTTGGCTTCAGTTGGCAGAAGAGTGTCTTGTATCAGTGGGAGGAATAATGTCCCAAGGGCCAGATAAAGGCAAACAAAGGGCTGCATCCGGCCCCAGGGCCACCGTTTGGAGACCACTGGCATAAGCAAATAGGCCATACAGGATTAAGAATGGATGTTAACAAAATATAAATAAAAACAAAACTGAGGACAGACATTGCAGTTTATCTACCATAGGAGTAGAGGCTGTTTATCCTTCAAGGTGATTGTTCACTTAGCTTAGTTAATAGGATAAAACTTTGTTCACTTCTCAAGCAAACAGCCTTTGTATTTGTTTTACTTCCCTTGCACATGATTGGATATTCAAAGTGAACATACCTTAGTCTATTCGCTGCCCATGCTACTTTATCAGCTGAAACAATGATAAAGCAAGGAACTGCACTGAATTAATCAGAAAGAAGAGAGATGGATGAATGAATAATAAAACAATAGCCCATCGGCAATTTAAAAAAATAAAAATAAATAAATTGCTCCGTTGGATAAATTTCACCCCGCAAATCAGCTAATCTGCATAATGAGCTAGTAAGGCTTTAACAGTACATAGGTCTAAAAAAGCAATGTATTTTGTTAAAATTGAATTCTAATTTTAATGTGGGAAAAAATAGAGGAACTTAAAATTGACCTTGCAATACTATGAATTGTTAACGTCTAATTTCTGGGCTCCATCCTCCCCCTGTAAACACCACTAGCCTTTAGGCCCCACCAGCACTTGGCACTGGCCAAGTGCGAGACCTATACAACCAGCCTGCAAGGGAAAGCAACAGACATAAGCATGGGGAGTAGAGCAAGAGGGACTATTTATAAAAGGAAAGTCAGCTACATTCCATGAAATTAAAAGAGAGATAAAGCGCATTGACCATCCTAATCCTCTCGCCCTGCAGACACATTTAGCTAGGCAGATTTTGCTCCTAATGAGGAAATACTGCATGCCCCAAAGTATCTGTAACAGCCTAAGACCTGGGGCTGTGCCTGGGAGAAGCCAAACCCAGGCAGAAACTGCCTTAAGGCAGAGTTAGAAACACAGCAGCTTTTCCATCACTGGTGCATGAAGTAGGAAATAAAAATGGAGAATGCCGAGGATCTTGACCTTGATATTTCCATGTGCAGCAGCCGGTGATGTCACCAGCACAGGCGCACTGAACCCTCGATGGACGGCATGCCATTGAGAGAGCTGTGCCCCGGCTGTGACTTCCACATTTATGCGCAGGAGGGACGTCATCGCTCCTTGGCCATTTAAATGGCCAGAGCCCACAAACCTGGAAGGAAGACCGGGTGAAGATGGATTCCCTTTCAGCAGTGACAAGGCACCACTGGAGAGATCTGATTTTTAGGTAAGTCTATCATATTGTGTTATGACATTTCCTTGCGGGGAACCAGTTTCTTTGTTTTTTAAACGCAGTTTACTAATGCTTTAAGGTAGCATTGTGGTTCTGACATTCATGATCTCAGAACAGTTCATGTTCTGCGAATGTGGATGTGGTGGTAATAGTCATCTCTCCTTTACTTCACAGTGGAAACCTAATCTGCTGCTGTTTTCCCATTTTAGCACCCTGAGAGAAGAGATATGGCATTTAGAAAGTTTTTTTTAAGAACATATTTTTTATCCAAATGCAACGTTAAAGTGTTACTTAACCCAGGGCCCTGCATTCACTATATCTGGTCTCCCACAGTACACTGTGCAATAGTTTTAGTAAATATAAACTGCTAAATACCTTTTCTCATCAGCAGTTAGAGCAGTCTTGTGACTTTTATTAGTCACTGCTTAAAGCTTGTAGGAGGAGTTTTCATTCTCCCCTGACTGTCCTATGAGGCTGCAGGGCCCCTGGCCCTCTGTCTTAGACAGTGCTGATTGGCCCTGTGCTGATCACATGCACTCTCCCAATACACACCAAACTGAGCATGTGCAGCTTGCCCCCAAGGCTCTGATCTATGAGGAGATGGATTGGGGACTGTGGAAGAAGGGGAGGATCAGAGAAGACAGGATCAAACAGCCTTTTTACACAAGGCAGAGGATTAACCCCTTAGGTTCCAAAGCGAGTATAACAAGTTTGCTTTGCTGCATACACAGACTGAATTTACTTTTGTAGGTTTAGTAACACTTTAAGATTTAAATACCTTCACCAGCTTATGAAAACAATCTGCTTTAATTAGCAATAGTAAAAGTGAATGGTTTGGGGGAAAATAATTACTGATCTATGACATGTACCCTCTGGTTAGCAGTTTTGAGTGGTTAGTAGTTACAGTTACAGAACTGTGACTGACCAAAAATGACTTGTGTCTCTCCAGGTGAAGCCAGAGTTCTGACTTCCTCTAGATCTCAGAAGGGGTGTCTCAATATGCTCTTCTTCTGGGTGGCTCTTAGCAATAGGTTTGCAATTGATAAGAAAGAGATTTCTGTCCCTCTTGGCAGTCAAGGTTCTCAGAGTTTTAGAAATATAAATTCCCATTCCCTATATACATGTTAGAACCGATTGCTCACTTGTTCCCAATATGTTCCGCACATTATATTTATGATAGGAATTAATGGTGTAATTTTGGTTGTCACCAAACATAATTATACTCTATAAAATGATTTTGGATTCATTTTCTGGTAGAAAAAGACAAAACTAATACCATGCAATGGTTTTAAACTATCTGTATACCAAATATTGGCCATAAATTAAGAAGACGGCACAGTGGTGTAGTGGATAGCACATTCGCTTAGCAGCAAAAGGGTCGCTGGTTTCAATTCCCACCACGACACTACCTGCCTGTTCTCCCTGTGCCTGCGTGGGTTTCCTCCGGGTACACCGTTTTCCTCCCACACTCCAAAGACATGCTGATAGGTTAATTAGATCCTGTCTAAATTGCCCCTAGTGTATGTATGAATGTGAATTAGGGGACTTAGATTGTAAGCTTCTTGAGGGTAGGGACTGATATGAATGTACAATGTATATGCAAAGCGCTGCATAAATTGACAGCGCTATATAAATAACTGAAATAAAATAAATAAGAGCAGTGCTTCGTAATCGTTTCATACTTTACATCTGGCTCATATGAGAATTTTTGGTCACGAAGGTGAATCGCCAAGAACAACTATATAAAGAATTGAAATACCAACTATTTTCTATACACTGGGCTTTATTGAATTATGGATAATTGAATTATGAGAATATTATAAATATCGCTTTATCTAATATTTCATTTTTTATTGGATGGGGGGGGGGGGGGGGGGTTAAAATAAATCTGATACCATAGGAGTAAAACAACAGTAGTGAACTTTGGCAAGCACATAAATATTGTATTTATTAATTAGGTTACAAAATTACAGTTCTGTTAATAGACCGACAGAATAATATAGATTTGTGGTTTGTATGAAAGATTCATGTTGCACAAATACAGTATGTCTTACAACTCATTGCTTTGTAATAAGGAACATTGTCCAGACATCTCTTGTAAATAGACGTATTGTTAAAAAAATCCTTTAGAAAATAATTTTCATTGGCATCTTATGCAAATACAAACTGGCATGCGTATGATACAGTGTGGAAGAAGATGCCACATATACAGCCTATTAGTGCAGGCTCACCGCTCAGAGGGTAACACAGCTCGTGTGGATCTGGTGACTCACAAGGGCAGGTGCAGGCTGATGAAGCAATCAAGTAGTAACAGCAACAAGGTTGGAAGTAGCCGCACTCAAACGATCCAATTTCCAAAAACGATTTATTGCATCAAAGGGTGATATAGACAACGAACGAAAGGTCCAGACTCGTTGTCTATATCACCCTTTGATGCAATAAATCGTTTTTGGAAATTGGATCGTTTGAGTGCGGCTACTTCCAACCTTGTTGCTGTTACTATATACAGCCTATTGGTCTCTGTTTTTTTTTACAGTGCGGTTAATTGGGAAAATATAGGAAGCACATATGTTTACTACTGCAGGTGCTATAGGAAATCTTGAAAACATATGGACACTCTGAAAAAGGTCCAGTGGCTTACACACACAGTCGAGTAATAATAATGAAAACTTTTTGCAAACTTAGAAAAAACAGTCTAATGAATGATATTCTCTAAATGGTTCACAGAGGTTATTGTACACTGTATCTATTTGTATTACGGTAACTAAGCAAGTTCAGAAGTCTGTTTGTCATTAGTGTGTCATTAGTGTGTCATAGAATCCGCAAATACTCTCAGATCTTTACTGGGAGAAATATGTCATCCAGAACTAAATTTCTTTAAGCCTCATACACACAATGAGAATATCAGATGAATAATAATCCATTTTTTTTTTTTTTTGCATGCTAGTCTCATATCGAAAACAAAGAGGTTACTAAAGTTACAAAAATTCTCGTACGACAGAATACAACTTCGGAAGCGATGTAAGGTGTTGTATTGTATTGTAATGTATTCTTTCATTTCTCGGCATGCGTGGTCTTGGTCTTCCAATGTTTTTTTTGGATGAATACAGTACTGATTACATGGAAATTGCTCATTCTGGTATCGTATGAGAAACATATTCGTGTTTGTCCCTTCTGATAATTTTGCATGAACTATCATGATTGGCTCTTGAAAGCCGTGTACTAAGGATTATATTATCCTACAATCGTTTCGAAAGCGATATTTTTCATCCAATTTTCTGATCGTGTGCACTTTGCTTTAGTGTTCAAAATACTTACCGTATTTCTCGCACCATAAGACACACTTTCCCCTCCCCCAAAAATGGGGAAAGTGTCCCTGCGCTGGTGCAAATGCTGCAAAAAAACAGCCCCCCCCGGTCACCGCTGGGAGCCCGCATTACACTGCGGGTTCCCAGGCACCATACAGCTCTGCTGGGATTCTTCTCACACAGTGAGAAGACAGAGCAGCCCCAGCGGCCGAATGAAGTACTGCCGCGGTGGCCGCTCGGGCTGCTCTGTCTTCTATCTGAATGGGGTCAGCCTGCAGAGTGGAGCTCCACCAGGCGCATGTGTGATGACATCATCACAGCACAGCGGTGCCGGGAGATTTGAATCTCCCTGTCTGCTCTGTTTCAGGCTGAATTTCACGGGCACAGGTATGGCTGTTATTGATTGGCACTTGTATATGGCTATATTTCATGGACTCTGGTACAAGGCTGTATTTGTTTGGCACTGGTATATGCTGTATTTGATTGGCACTGGTATATGCTGTATTTGATTGGCACTGGTATATGCTGTATTTGATTGGCACTGGTATATGGCTGTATTTCATGGACTCTGGTATATGGCTGTATTTTACGGACTCTGGGAAATGACTGCACTGGTAAATATTTTAGTACACCATTTGGTTCAGAATATTTTTTTTCTGGTTTTCCTCCTCTAAAACGTAGGTACGTCTTATGGTCAGGTGCGTCTTATGGTGCGAACAATAGATGCATTGGACATATGTAACTATGCATATACCTGTAGCACCCTCCTAGATAGGTGCTAGGATTAGTTAGATCTAGTGCTGGGTCACTGTGTTCAGTGGACCGATATTTTTGTTTGCTAGGTAAATGTCATTGTGCTCACTGTAATCGGTGCAACTGCATGTGATTAGCTGGGTCTGCTCAGTGTTTCAGCTGCTGCTAGTTTTGGCTGTTTCCTCTGCTTTCCAGAGAACTGAAGAACTCTCTGGAACATAGGTGTAAAGCAATGCAAATAGCAGTATGGATATTTATACAGCCCTGGCCAGTCCCAGGGAGGATGGTCCTAAAGGCTGCTGGGAGCTTGTATAAATACTATGGGACACAGAGCTGCTGGGTCTTTGCCTACAAAGGGGAAGTCCAGCCCGAATTGCTTGCTGCCATGTGCTTGCTGTTTATGAGGCCTCAGGTGGGCAACCTGAGGGCCAAGATGCTGAAGCTACAGAAAGCTGAATGAGGGGCTGCCTTCTGAAGATCAAGTCTGGTATCACAGGAAAAAGGTGTTACTTGGATGTTGGAAGCAGGCAACCAACTTTCCCTGGACATTTGTGTGTACAAAAAGAGTGACTGTGATCGTGTGCCTGGGTGTCTACAGGGAAAAGAACTCGGGCAATTTCCAGCGGCTCCTTCAAAGGTAGCGCTACATATCATACCTAGCTAATACCCCAGGAAGTTGTAAATCACTAAAGAAGACACTGCTACACCAGTGATCTCCACTTGCTTTCTGGTCCTGTGCAAAAAGGCTGCATTCTGAACAGAGGAAGGTCGGCCGCTCAATGCAGTCACCATTCAGAGAATGAATGCAAAAAGTTCTCTGATTGAACAAGGTGGAAAGCACAACATACCTACCCACCTCTCCACCTTGTCTAATCAGAGAACACTTTGCACTACCACAGTTGTGGGGCAATTTCAGGGTGGCTCCATTCACTTGAGTGGATAACGACAGAGGGTTTAATTTCTGCTCCAGTCACTGCATGTGTACACATTTGCCGCTTAAGGGGGAGCAGTTAGAGGGTGCAAAAATACAGCTCAACCACATGTTTTTACCCCCCTCCCCCCCCCCGAGTGTAAACAGGCTCTAAAATTGTTGCTCATATTGGAATGTTGTGTTATTCATGTTATGCGACATTACAATTTCTTGATAAAGGGAAAAGGACATTCCACATATTTCATTTCCTGTGTTATTTATATGTTTTCTTGATCCTTTCTGTGAATTGGTGACATTGATGGAAAAATATTAATGTTCATTGCCATTATTCTTCATAAATGACTAACTGTGGTTTTGATCGGCTGTCAACTATTTTTGTAAGGGTCATTTGTTTGGATGACAGATGTATGACTATGTCACTTAAAAGTGCTTGGGAAAGTTTAATTCTGGAATTTTCTGAGGAAAGTTAAAGTGGTTCTAGAATTCTACTCAAGATGAAGGTAATGATGACAAACCAAGGCATTTTTGATACATAAGCTTACATGGTATGCTTGGACAAGGATAGTCAATGGCACACATCCTAGCTAGAGTTACAGCCTATCCTACCCGGGATAGGCTTTGACAGAGTAGATGGTAGCAGGGTGTTTGTGTCTGCTGCATGTAAATTAAATGGTTTTTATAATTAATGTACCACCATCATAAGGCCATCACACTTTAATGGTAGTATAAATATCATCCACCTACAATATTACAAATAATGCTTTAGCTGTACTGACTGTCTTCACAAATTCTTGGCTGTACACTGCTTTTTATATTCATTGTTCAGTAATTATTCAACTCCTGGAGCCTTTGAAAGCTGGCACATCCAGCCAACTGGTTAAAATGTATGTCAAGCCAAAACCCCTTTTCTAGTTTTGGACAGAGTAGGGAATAATTGGAACACCTGTCAACTTTCTGCTGCTAACCAGAACTCTGTTAGAGAGAATTACCTTTTCTTCCTGTCCTATTGTGAATTACCCTCACGCCCACAGCCACACTGTGAATCCCATTAGCAAATATCAACTGATTCCTGTGACTGGCATTGACAGCTGTGTGTGTCCAGCCACAATCACTGCAGATACAGTATCTCACAAAAGTGAGTGCACCCCTCACATTTTTGTAAATATTTTATTATATCTTTTCATGTCACAACACTGAAGAAATGACGTTGCTACAATGTAAAGTAGTGAGTGTACAGCTTGTATAACAGTGTAAATTTGCTGTCCCCTCAAAATAACTCATCACACGGCCATTAATGTTTAAACCACTGGAAACAAAAGTGAGTACACCCCTGAATGAAAATGTCCAAATTGGGCCCAATTAGCCATTTTCCAACCCTGGTGTCATGTGACTCGTTAGTGTTACAATGAATGGGGAGCAGGTGTGTTAAATTTGGTGTTATCACTCTCACTCTCTCATACTGGTCACTGGAAATTCAACATGGCACATCATGGCAAAGAACTCTATGAGGATCTGAAAAAAAGAATTGTTGCTCTACATAAAGATGGCCTTGGCTATAAGAAGATTGGCAAGACCCTGCAACTGAGCTGCAGCATGGTGGCCAAGATCATACAGCGTTTTAACAGAACAGGTTCCACTCAGAACAGGCCTCGCCATGGTTGACCAAAGATGTTGAGAGCACGTGCTCAGCATCATATCCAGAGGTTGTCTTTGGGAAATAGATGTATGAGTGCTGCCAGCATTGTTGAAGGGGTGAGGGATCGACATGTCACTGCTCAGACGCCACACACTGCATCAAATTGGTCTGCATGGCTGTCGTCCCAGAAGGAAGTCTCTTCTAAAGATGATGCACAAGAAAGCCTGCAAGCAGTTTGCTGAAAACAAGCAGACTAAGGACACGGATTACTGGAACCATGTCCTGTGGTCTGATGAGACCAAGATAAATTTATTTGGTTCAGATGGTGTCAAGTATGTGTGGCGGCAACCAGGTGAGTACAAAGACAAGTGTGTCTTGCCTACAGTCAAGCATGGTGGTGGGAGTGTCATGGTCTGGGGCTGCATGAGTGCTGCCGGCACTGGGGAGCCACAGTTCATTGAAGGAACCATGAATGCCAACATGTACTTGGAGACTGGGCCGCAGGGCAGTATTCAAACATGATGACGACCCCAATCACACCTCCAAGACGATCACTGCCTTGCTAAAGAAGCTGAGGGTAAAGGTGATGGACTGGCCAAGCATGTCTCCAGACCTAAACCCTATCGAGCATCTGTGGGGCATCCTCAAATGGAAGGTGGAGGAGCACAAAGTCTCTAACATCCATCAGCTCTGTGATGTTGTCATGGAGAAGTGGAAGAGGAATCCAGTGGCAACCTGTGAAGCTCTGGTGAACTCCATGCCCAAGAGGGTTAAGGCAGTGCTGGAAAATAATGGTGACCACACAAAATATTAACACTTTTGCCCAATTTGGACATTTTCACTTAGGGGTGTACTCACTTTTGTTGCCAGCGGTTTAGACATTAATGGCTGTGTGTTGAGTTATTTTGAGGGGCAGCACATTTACACTGTTATACAAGCTGTTCACTCACAACTTTACATTGTATCAACGTGTTATTTCTTCAGTGTTGTCACATGAAAAGATAAAAATAAAATAATTACAAAAATGTGAGGGGTGTACACACTTTTGTGAGATACTGTAACAGCCGCCTGTGCAAACAGTCAAGGATAGCTGTGGCTGCTGATAGCCTGTCATTACACTGTACAGGTTCAGCAGCTACAGCTATCTACATACAGCTGTAAATCTCAGCCACAGGAATCGGTAGATTCTTGTACTTGGGATTCGTAGCGTGGCTAAACACATGTGCGAATGCGGCCTTAGGTAGATTCACCCTTTATATTTGTCCCGTTATCATGGGTAGTAAATGTGAAAGAATATCTCAATTTTTGGGTTGTTACCAGAGCAAGAATAGATGAGAAATCGTCCAATGGGAGAACAAGTTCTGGTTGCCTATGGGATAAGGAAGCGAAGGAAAATCTCCCCAATGGGACACAAGTGGCAAAAAAAAACTGACGGGCTATAATTCTCCCTTACTCTAGCCAAAATGAAAAAAAGTTTTGCCTTTAGTTCTCCTTTAAAGTGGTTGTCAAGGGAGGGAGAAAAAAAAAACACCTGCAAGACAAAGGCATAATGAGCCAGTATGCATCACATACTAGCTCATTATGAAATACTTACCTTAGAACGATGCTGTTGCAGCGGTCCCCGAGCACAGCTGTGACCGCCATCATGTTGATTGTGTCTTCTTCTGGGATCGTGGACTCCGGCCAATCACAACGCAGACTCCAGCGCTGTGATTGGCCGGAGCCACGCTGACGTCACTCCCGTACATGCGCACGGGAGCCGTCATTTACGGCACACTTCATGAAGAAACGGCCCAGTCGGGCTGTTTCTTCACTGCGCATGTGCCGATGACATTGGCACATGCATTTACACTGTGTATCTCCTAAACCGTGCAGGTTTAGGAGATGTGCAGGGTACCTACAGATATACCTTATTATAGGCTTAGCTGTAGGTTAAAGTGGTTGTCAACAGTTGACAACCACTTTAATGTCCAATTTTATTTATTCACAATCCAAATAATTGTTTGCTAAATGTTAGCATTCTTGAAGTATCTGTGTTTGCTGAATTCAATTGCAGGGGAACATGCTTTCTTGCATGTTCCTTGAAGAATCCTATAGTGAGGTAAACACGGAGGCTGCCTTTGCTGAATTACTTTAGAAAATTCTGATTGACTGGCTATTATGTGGAAGCCATGCCTTGATACCTGCAGAGTCACCGACCCAGAAACAAGCATCCAGCAAATGGAGCCTTTAGGAACTTAGTACCCCTGATCAACATTTATTTCCCATGTCAGTGACTTGGAAAACATCAAAGTCATGAGATCAGTCATGAGACAGCCCGGCAATTGGAATTTTCACACAAAGTCAGCCTTTGTATACACCAGATTAGGACACCCAAAACAGTTTTGTTGCTTGCTAATGTCTGGCTAGCATTACTAACTGTGGGAAACCTAACATCTTACGGACTTCATGGCCACTTGTATAATTGTTGTAATACTGCAGATAGATCTATCTGAAACGGCTATACTAAAATATGATAGTAAGCTTGTTAATGACACACCTACTCAGATAACGTGATCATGCCATTAAAAACCTCCAGCAGGGAGATGGATTACTCCTAATATCCTTTTAACAACACACAAGATATTTAGAGAAGACAAATCACTGGAACAAGATTTCCCAAGCTCTTCATAATGAACAGGCTCAGTGTTCTTATGGAAAAAGAAGATAGATGGCATGTGATTATCCAAATTAGGAGTCATGCTTGGGAAATGACTTATAGTAATTAAAATGATTGGCGGTCATAACCTGTCAGCATTGAAATCGAAATGGAATGCAGTGGGGCCTATCTAGACTGTATCAGATAGCAGAAAATCTGAACTTTGTAAGTAAAGAAAGTTTAACGAACAACAATGACTTAAACCCCCCTCAGAAAAATGTGTTAGCCACGGTTTAGTGGTTTGTGAGCTATGATCAGTTTCTCCCCAAGCTTAAAATGAAATATGCTGTGTATATTTGAATAATCAGCTAATTTTATTGCACAGCATATTAACTTAGCGCAATAATGAGGCAGCGTGTTATGTCTCTGTGATTTAGTGGAGAGAACCCCTGCAGAAGACTATATCGCTGACATGGCTTATTGCTGTTACATATATCTTATTCTTGGATGACCTCTGTGGAAAACTTCTCAACATAGACATTGGAACTTATCTTAGCAGAAAAGCAGGGTAAATGTGCGTCTTTTTCTGGTTTTATAAAAAAACAAGTAGCTTAACCACTTCAGCCCCGGAAGGATTTCCAGCTTTAGGACCGGAGCCCTTTTTGCGATTCGGCGCTGCGTCGCTTTAACTGAAAATTGCGCGGTCGTGCGACATTGTACCCAAACGAAATTTGCGTCCTTTTTTTCCCACAAATAGAGCTTTCTTTTGGTGGTATTTGATCACCTCTGCGTCATTTCTGATCGCCGCTATAAACAAAAGAAGAGCGACAATTTTGCAAAAAAACCCAAATTTCTTACTTTTTGCTAGAATACAAATCCAAAAAAAAAATATAAAAAAACATTTTTTTTCACCGTTTTTGGCCGATTTATATTCTTCCTCATATTTGCGATAAAAAAAATCGCAATCGGCGTTTATTGATTGGTTTGCGCAAAAGTGGTCGCGTTTACGGATGGTGAGAATTCATTTCTGGGGTTTTTATTTATTTTTTTTTTTTTACTAAAAATGGCGGCGATCTGCGATTTTTAGCGGTACTGCGATATTGGGGCGGACATGTCGGAACGTTTTGACACTTTTTTGGGACCATTGGCATTTATACAGCGATCAGTGCTATAAAAATGCACCGATTACTGTGTAAATGCCATTGGCAGTGAAGGGGTTAACCTGCAGGGGGCGCTCTAAGGGTTAACTATGTTCCCTGGGCGTGTTCTAACTGTATTGGGGACTGCCTATCTGGGGAAGGGAAGTTATCACAGCCTTCACGTAAAGGAAGGCTGTGATCACATCCCTTCCCCCTCACACAGAGCGGAGGTCCGTGTTTACATACACGGACCTCCGCTCATTCGCTCCGGGGGGGCCATCGCGGGTAGCCGGCGGCAATCGAAGCCGCCGCACCCGCTCCCTGGCCCTCCCCGAACACAGTGAGCGCGTTATCGCAGCCGCCGTCGTATGACGGCGTTTTGCGATAACGAACCACTTTGTCGCCGTCAGATGCCGATCGGCGGTCGGCAAGTGGTTAAGCGGAAATTTAAAATAAGTATAACCAGGAATCCACTAATCTCAGGTGCCAAACTGACAAACATGGCTAGCTGTCTGCACCCTAGAAATGAACTGTTGGCTGCAGAGCCAAGCTGTCCATCCATTTATTTCTATCACGGTTCATTAATTTCTACAGCAGCAGCGTTTGCCAAACAAAATGTTCTAGGATGGTACAATGATCAATAAATGCCCCTTTCATACTTGTGAGACTTGTGCTGCGACTTGGGACTACAAATTCACATGACAAGTCGTACCCCATGATTTCCAATGAGTACCATTCATATTTGTGTGACTTCAAGTCGCACCGACTTCAAAGTAGTTCCTGTACTACTTTGGTCCATAGACCTCAAGTTTACACAGGTATTCCCTGAAATTGCGCCAAAATCGCAGTAAAATCATGTCAAAACTGCGGCCACAAAATTGCGATAAAACCACGGTAAAATCACGCAACAAGTTGTCGCAGTGTGAAAGGGGCCTAAGTCCATTATTAAAGTGGATGTAAACCCACCACTCATGATTCTAAACTATTGGCAACATACTCATGTAAATATGAATACATGTTTCCTTCTGTACACAGAGCCCCGCAAATCTCCGGAATCCATGGGCGGGTCCATGTTGCTGCGCTGGGTGGGCTGAGCTCTGACGTCACTAGACTCCCACCCAACTCTACACTCCACTTGGGCTGGCTAAACTTATGTAATCTATGGTCATCTTTTCAATTTGGGAACCCAGTGGCAACCTTAAAAGTCCGCCTTTTCTTCTTTTTTTTTCCTCCATTTTTTTGCAATACATGTCTCAATTGCTTCTATTTCAGTACAGGACTATGGGCCCTACTCTGATCTTGATGACATCAGAATCCTAGACCAGTGGAGCATGGAGGTGCAGACATGCGGTGACCGGTCTAGCTGCAGGGAGGAGTAGAGGATCAGGTATGTAAATATTTTATTGTTTCCCAAGACCAAAATGAGCAATTAACCCTTTTCAGTGCAGGCACAGCCCAGGGAATATTTTTTAAATTTGCCTGGAGTTGGGCTTTAAGTTTGAATTTTTATTTGTGTGTTGTCATGTTCAATATTTCGATATCTGGACCAAATATAAAGTTAACGCAGTGGCATTTATTATATTGTCCCATCTCTTTCCCTAATCAACTAGTTATTAGGGATGTTAGCCGAACAACCGAATTATCAGGGCGTTCGACCGTTTGTTCGGCTTGCCGAACGACCACAATGCACTGCGTCGCTGAACAGTGCATTGAAAGCCCTGATTGGCTGAAGCAAAGAAAGCTTTGCCCAATCAGGGCACATAACACTGTCAGAGCGATGATTGGATGCTGTCATGATAACTGTATCCAATCAAGGCTCATTCCTCTTAATCCCGCCCCACACTATAAAAGTATTCTTTTCATAGCGGCCATTTTTACTGTGATATCGCTGTGTAGAGAGATAGAACAGGGCTCTGTTCAGTGCTACTAGATAGACAGTTTGTGTGCTATAGTGTTCTGTTGAGATTCTATTGTCAGTATAGAATATTAGTTTAGTGTGAAACTAGGGACAGTGCAGCCAGTGTGGGTGTAGTGAGTGACCACAATTCATCTTTATATTACTGTGAATCTAGGGACAGATCAGTGAGTGTAGTGTAGTGACCACAATTCATCTTTATATCAGTGTGAATCTAAGGAAAAGTTCAGTGAGTGTAGTGTAGTGACCACAATTCATCTTTATATTAATGTGAATCTAGGGACAGTTCAGTGAGTGCGAGTGTAGTGACTGTTTAACACCGTACATATTTCATTGCAATACTGCAAGTTTAACGCCATATAGTTCTGTGCGTTACTGGAAGTTTAATGCCATATATTTTCTTGCGTTACTACAAGGTAAATGCCATATATTTCATTGCGTTACTGCAAGTTTAACGCCATATAGTTCTGTGCGTTACTGCAAGTTTAACGCCATATATTTCATTGCATTACTGCAAGTATAACACTATATAATTCTGTGCTTTACCAGCCAAGTAATTATAGAGAGGAGTTTCCCCCACTCAGATTAGGCTACTCATCCACAGTATGGAGTTCCCGCAAGCCGTGGAGGTCTTTACGAGTTGGGAGACAGAGGAGCGGACTTTACATACTCAGTAGGGAGCATGAACGGAGGGCTGTGAGTACACATGACACCAATTCACTGGACACAGACTTACGGATGCATGAGTGACAGGTGGATTCTACCTAACTGACATGGAAATCTCCCTGCACATGTAAGCTGCTTCATATGAGCTGCTTCAGATGCATGTTGTGTAGTCTTTTGTGTACAACGATCAGCCCACACTGCAGGAGATAGTTTATCCAGGTTCATGATATGCCACCCATCTCCTTTTCAATTACCACCTCCTCATTACGAATGGATAGCTCCAGATAAGAATACCTTTATTTTGCACTCAGATGGTCTCATATCTCTGCCTCAGTACCATCAGCAGGCATTGTTTTGGACACATACAGAATTCATGATATCTCAGATTGGCCATGGGTTTACCTGCACATATGATTAGATGACTGATGACTTATGACTGACCTTTATTAGGCTTTAGGTATCTGGGCTATAACAGGGCTGTGTTTATGTGGACTGGTGTATGCGTTCCTGCTCCGCTTTAGGGAAGTGCCCCATTCGCCCATTGAGGCCTTAAGGTGGTGCACTACCCATAGCTGTAGCTGGCATTTGCATTCTGTCTCTGTTCAGGTGGTTTCAGGGCTAGTATATGAGGGTCTGTTTTGGGGAGGTTGGTCTCAGCTCCCTTCTGGGGCTGCATCCCCCACCCCCCTTTAGTTTAGGGAAAGGTGAAACAACCACTAACACACAAGAGACACCGCTCTGATCAGTGGAGCTTGGATTTAGGCAATCAGCTGCTGCATCTCCCCCAGGTGCTCAGGCTTCACGAATGTCCTCCATACATTCCAATAGGTTAGCAAGATCAAAGCAAAAGATGAGCCGCCACTCTTGGGGATCAGATAATAAAGTGTTTTTATTCCATCGTGGCAATGGCAATCAACAGCTAACGCGTTTCGGCGGCACTAATGCGCCTTGTTCACAGCTTACTTCTTAGTGAAAAAACCGACATATAAATACATTTTACAGGCTCCCATAGTCTGGTGTGTCTCCTCCCACATTTAATTGAGTGATAATCACTAATTATCTACCTGGGAGTTCAAACACTACCATACCATGGGTACAAAAACAAACACAAAAGAGCTAGTTCTCATAAAAAGATACAAAGTGTATGTATTCACATAAAAGAAAAAGTAAAAAGATACAAAATGCTGCACACATGTGTTAGTGTGTTGTACTTTTACAAAGATCGCTACTAGCAGGTGAAGGAGAGGACCAGACAACTCTCTAAATTTGTTCCTAAAAGGTTCATGTATTTTCCTAAAAACTAAAACAAGGGATGGTCAAAATCCATAGTTCTATAGATGAAGATATGACATCTTCAATCTGATAGAAATTAACCTCAAACTGATATAAGTTAAAGTAAACAAATTTAGATGTTAATGCAATGGTAAAAGAGTACTGAGGATGGTCGGAGGGGTAATGGTTAAACTTCAGGAAAAAAAAAGACCCTAAAACTAAAACTAAAAAACTAGAACTAAAACTAAAAACTAAAAAAAAAATAAGGGAAAGGTGGTTTTCATTGGTAGAGGGTAGTTGGGAGGGCTCATTTAGGAGATTAGCTTAGGTGGGTTTTCAGGGGGAATTTTGGGGATTGACGGGATCCTTTTTTGGCTGATGCTGTATCATGTTTTAGCTTCTTGATTACTAATAAACTTTTTGTAGTTAACTCAAAAAAAAAAAAATATATATATATATATATATATATATATATATAATTCTGTGCATTACTGCAAGTTTAACTCCATATATTTCATTGCGTTGCTGCAAGTTTAACGCCATATATTTCACTGTATTATTGCAAGTTTAACGCCATATATTTCTGTGCATCACTGCAAGTTTAACGCCATATAGTTCTGTGCGCTTCTGCACGTTTGACGCAATATATTGAAGTATATTGTAGTGTATCCATGTAGTGTGTCTGTGCAGTGAGTATTAAAGTGCACTTACCATTGATCAAAGTGCATCCACGTACACATTTACACATCTTTATTACTATTACTATTTGGTTAATAAGCACCCCCCCCATCATGTCTGGGAAGACAACAAGGCAAGGCAGACATTCCCATGGCACTGTAAGGGGTCCAGCAGCGTATGTGTCCACAGGCAAAGGTGGACGTTGCCATTCCTCAGGCAGGAATCATTTCCTCTATTTAGTGATGTTGCCTGTGCTATCCAGCCACAGCATGCAGAGGAGGTGGTGGACTGGCTTACTAAACTGTCCTCATCCTCCTCATCATCCGTCACCCAAGCAGACACTAGTACGCAGTCCCCTTCAGCTGCCAGAGTGGCTAAACCTGCCTCCTTGTTCACAGCTATTCCTGCCATAGAACAGCATCAGGCATGGAGGAGTCAGCAGAGCTATTTGAACACAGCATCAGCCACGTGCTTCTTGGTGATGCACAGCCATTACTCTATTCAGATGTTGGTTCTGAGGTTGATGAAGGCAGGAACATGAGCCTACAGAGTGGGGACAACACTGGTACACAAATTGGCATTCATGTTCCCCCAGCTGCAGCGTATTGCCAAGTTGTCTCCAGTGGTAATGAGGATGGAGGAGATGATGATGAGGTCACTGACTCAACTTGGGTGCCATATAGAGCAGAAGAGGAAAGTGAGCATGAGGTACAACAAGGAGCATAAATCTGTCCCTCCTCCTCCTTACTCACCTCAGTCTGCCCCGGCTATACCTTATGACCTTTCAGCAGCTTCCACTGACAGGGATGATGCTATAGTGCAGGGTGTCCTAGGTCCTTGCAGCACATCTGCCAGCAGCACATCACCAGCTGTAGACTATAGCTGGCAATTTTCTCTGCCCCATCTGCTGCAGCAGAAAAAAAATACAGTCCCTGTCGCCCACTTGCGTCGAAATGCAAGTTTGTCAAAGGTGCTGGCTCTCCAACTTCTGCCTTTCTGCCTGATGGATTTTGCCCCCTTCCATGATTTGCAGAATGTGCTGTACCACAATGGCAGGTTCCCTGTCGATATTTATTTTCGTGTAAGGCCATTCCATCTCTCTACCATCACGTGGAAGGCACGTGGCATCACTGGGCAAAGCATTCAGCTGCAAAGTCCATGTTACTACTGATACGTTGTCCAGCAAGCATGGGCAGGGATGATATATTTTGTTCACAGCACACTGGGTATCTCTGTTAAAAGGATGCAGGACAGAGCTCAGTGCTGCAGCTTGTTGTGCCCCCACATCTCCATATAGCTGGTGCTGATGCAAGATTTGTCAGCTCTACCCCCTCCTCCTCCTCTTCCATGCCCTCCTCTGCTGAATTGTCCTATGAACCTCAAGTACCCCCTAAGCGTTCAAAGGGCTTTTCAATGAGTCAGGCTAAAAGGTGCCATGCAGTGCTTCAGCTGATGTGTCTAGGGGAAAGAAACCACACCAGAGCAGAGATTCTTACAGCTCTGCAGGGACAGGCCCATAGGTGGTTCATGCCACGCCAGCTGGAGCCCAGAATGGTGGTGTGCAATAATGGAACAAATCTCCTGTCCGCCCTTAGGCTGGGTTCACACTATCCGACACAAAAACGGTCAAACTTTTGATCCTACTTTGCCCTGCAATATCGGTCCTACTTCTGTCCTACTTTGGTCCTACTTCCATCCGATTTGAATGAACAAGATAAGATTTTGCTCCGACTTTGAGATAGTGACTTGTCCTTTGACCAATCAAAACAATCCCAGTGTGAGATAAATTCCTTCTACTGCTGCTGTTATCACTAAGTCGGATGTCACAAGTCGGATGGTTAGTACAAGGATCCAACTTTGATCCTACTTCAATGATATTCAATGGGCTGAAGTAGGACCAAAGCTGGACCAAAGTAGTACAGGAACCTTTTTCAAAGTCGGACCGACTTGTGTCAGATCAGTTAAGACGGCTCTCATAGGGAAACATTGATTTTGTGACGTAATGCGACTTGTGCTCACAATGTCGGTCTGTTTGTCAGACAAGTGTGAACCCAGCCTTAGACAGGGAAAGTTGACACATGTGCCATTCCTGGCATATGTCCTCAATTTGGTGGTGCAGCATTTCCTAAATAGGTACCCAGGTTTGGAAGATCTTCTAAAGCAGGCCAGAAGAGTCTGTAGCCATTTCAGGTGGTCATACAGTGGGAATTCCACCTTCCCGTAAACTGCCTGATTTGTGTCAAGCCCACCAGGTGGAACTCAACTTTGGCAATGCAGCAGCAGCTCTGCATGCAGCAGAGGGCCGTTAACGAGAAGCTGTGTGAGTATGGCACAATGACAGGCTCAGGCTTTTTTTCCCCATGCCAATGGCTGTTCATAAAAGATGAATGAACTGTACTATCACCGTTTGAGGAGGCCACAAAGATGGTGAGCTGTGACAATGCATGCATCAGGGACACAATCCCTGTTGTGTTCCTGCTGGAGCAGAGTCTGTGTGGCATTATGGACAGGGCACTAGAGGCAGAGCAGCGGGAGGAAGAGGAGGACTTCCTTTCCTCTCAAGGCCCATTTTATGCAGAATACCATCATTCCTATGCCACAGAACACACAAGAGGAGACAAGAGGAGAGAGAGGAGAATGATCCTGGCAGTTTCAGAGGCATTGAAGCAGGGGAAGACATACATCAAACAGTAAGCGATGGTTTTCCACCCCCAGAACCCTTGGGAGTAGTACGTGGCTGGGAGGAGGCAGTTTCAGATACTGTAATCTTCAGTGACCCTGAGGAGTCTGCTTCTCATGCCTCCACAAATTTATGGTGTATGGGCTCCCTCATGCTTCAAAGCCTGGAAAGGACCCAAAAATACTTGGCATAAAGGAGTAGGATTACTGTTGGTTGGCAACCCTCCTTGACCACCATTATAAGGGTAAAGTCTCAGAACTCATCCCGTCCCCACAGAAAGTGTAGAAGATGAAATCTCTTGATTACACCTTAAAGCGGAGTTCCACCCAAAAGTGGAACTTCTGCTTTAAGTCCTCCTCCCCAGCTCCGGATGCTGAAACTGAGTTTTTGGGGAGGAGGGGGGTGGCGATCAGAAGTGGAAGGTCTCCTTCCCCCTCCCTCCTTAAACCTTCTGGGACACAGGACAGGTCCTAGAAGACTTCGGGACCAATCACAAAGCGCAGCGCCGGGTGCCCACAGTAGCAATGCCGGCGCCGCGGAGGGGAGGGGGAGAGGAGTGAGGCTCAGTGTGGCTCCATCGCTGGACCGGGAGACAGATGAGTGTCTGTTTTTTAAAAGTCAGCAGCTACACTTCTTGTAGCTGCTGACTTTTAATAAACATAAGGAAAGGGTGTAACTCCGCTTTAAAGAGGAGTTTATTGAACGCTTTTCCTGACTGGTAGATTACAGTGTCATGAAAAACGTAGTTTTAAGGCTTCTGTTGGTGAAGAGAGGAGTGGTGGAGAAGGCAGCCGCCTAAGTGATGCATTTCTCCATTTTTTTAGTCCTCGCCAAGGGCTGTCAGCTTCCACATCCCATTGGCAGCGTTTGCATCACATGGTGGACGATTTTCTAGGGGCGAAAACAGAGCTTTCCAATCGACGATCCACTGGCTTACTGGGTCATGAGAATAAACCATTGGCCAGAACTTGCTCAGTATGCTATTGAGCTGCTAGGCTGTCCTGCATCCAGCATGCTTTCTGAATGGGCATTCAATGCTGCCGGAGGTTGTGTTACTGATCATAGAATGCTTCTGTCCACAGACTCCGTGGACCATCTGACTTTTATCAAAATGAATTAGTCCTGGATTACCAGCAGCTATAAAGCCCCTGATGCCGATGTTGCCGATTAAGTGTTTTTTTGGGATGTAGAATCTCTGCAGGACTTCTAGGCTGCCTAGCGTTGTGGGTGTTGATTCCATCTGGAAGAATGTTTTTGGTGTAGGTTTCATGGGGACAATTAACACCCAAAGACCAATTTTTCTGCACCCATTTGACAGGTCCATATCATTGCAATTTTTCACAACAAGGCCAATTCTTGCTTTCATCAAGAGTAAAGTTGAGCGAACCCGAACTGTAAAGTTCGGGTCCGTACCAAACTTTGGGGTGTCCGTGACTCGAACCCGGACATTTGAAAAAAAGTTTGGGTTCGGGTTCTGGGTTCGGGTATTTGATCACGCATGTTGAATAGCTGCAGGGCAGCCACTCAACAAGCGTTTCACTGGTTTGCCCTTAGAAGCCATCACAGCCATGCCTACAAATGGCATGGCTGTGATTGGCCAGTGCATCATGTGACCCAGCCTCTGTATAAGCTGGAGTCACATAGTGCTGCATGTCACATGCTCTCAGGCTAGTCTAGGGAGAGGATGCTGCCGGCGCTGTGAGGGACAGATTGCAGATATAATATTAATAACATCTCATCTATCTGATTGTGGACTAGGTAGAGATTACTACTACTACTGCTTTTAGGGACACATTGCAGATCTAATAACATCTCATCCTGCATTACAGAATGATCTGACTGGACTAGGTAGAGTCTACTGCTTAGAGGGACAGATTATTGTTCTAAAATCATCTTCTAGTTCTATAGAGTCAGGTTCCTGCTGTTGCTGTAAGGGACAGATTATTGTTCTAAAATCATCGCCTACTCCTATAGGGTCAGGTTCCTGCTGTTGCTGTAAGGGACAGATTATTGTTCTAAAATCATTTTACTTCCTTTTGCAGCCCTCTAGCACTTTCCAGGACTTTTTTACAGTCATTGACTTCAATGGGGTTCGGGGTAAAGTTTGAGTCAAGTTCGGTACCGAACCCGGACTTTTCCGCAAAGTTCAGCCGAACCCACCGAACCCGACCATCCAGGTGTTTGCTCAACTCTAATCAAGAGTACCTCTATAGGGTTACGGTGTGAAGGCACCACCGACACCCAAAAAACAATTTTTCAGCACCTGTTTCACAGCTGCATCAACTTTTATTTTTTTTGTGAAGGCGCCACCGACACCCAAAGACCACGTTTTCCACACCCGTTACTTCTATCCAAAGTCTGTGGAAGAGACACCAAATTTATCCAAAAAATCTCTAATCTTGTTCCCAGTGCACTACATTGTGGCCTCATCATATAGACTGGTTCCCCAAGCCATTGCTTACAAAATAAAGGAAGCTTGCAGGGAAAATGTAATTTTTTTGGCTTTATAAATGCAATTATTGCTGCAGCAAATTCTATACAAGGTACAGATGTGCCACTTTACAGGTAGACTAAGGGGACCCCCCAGGCACTATATTGAAATGAATTTTTCATCTTTATGCTTTCACTTTAAGCATCAATAAATCACTGCTCATTTAAAAATGAAATGTTTTACAAACGTTTTTTTTTCATTGATACATGTCCCCCAGGGCAGTACCTGGAACCCCATAACCATTGTATGCCCTATTATTTGCATATAAGCCTTCAAAATTGGCACTTTTGATTTTTCACATTTGGGTCCCATAGAATGGGGTTCGTTATTCAGTTCCGAACTTTCCCGATGTTCGAAAGCTCTGGTGCGAAACGAATAGTGGGTCGTTCGGCCCATCCCTACTAGTTATATATCTTTAAATGGAATACAGTTTGTTTTATTTTAGCTCCCTCATTATGGCATCATTGTATTGACATACTTGATGCATATTTTAGTTCTTTTTTTATTTATGAGAGATTATCTGATTTTAGTAGATAATCTATTCATTAAGCAAGTCATGGATGACGAGTTTATAGTATAAGCTACAGTGATTGGTAAAACAAAGTCTTATTTTAAACAAGTGTCTCATTTTCTCCAGGTTTAATGATATGGGCTGGAGAATGGAGGACAAGCAAACACATCTCTAAAGAACTTTCTTTTTTAGTTCTCCCCCAGCAAGCAAAGGGTATGTTGAAGAGTTATTAAACCCTCATTGTGAAATGTGATATACAGCAGTATGTTATAAACCTTACCATGTTTGCTCTTTATGTTGTCACTGTAGGCTGCCACTTGTCTGAATTTTGTCTTGGATGTTTTCTTCATCTCCAGTTCTGTATTAAGGGTGGCTCTGTGGCCCATGGAATCAACTTTGTATGTGCACTTTTGTCTGTGGTGTGTGTATACTCCAGATTTGCTGTTACTGCAATATGGATTCGGGGCCATCTCCATCAGATGAAGGAGAATGACTGTAAAGCTGATGTTGGTGGTCCTAGGGTGGGATTGCACAAGGACTATGCTCTCAGT
>BLSH010060248.1:1129603-1146739 GCA_018402905.1 Glandirana rugosa
CAAGAAATCTCTACACAAACGAAGTCCCTATCCGTTCCACAGGTGAGGGCCTGTGGCCACAGGCTGTCCCGACGGACACCACAGGCGGCGACTGAAAAAAAAATTGTGTAGTGAAAAAAAAAAAAAAACATTGACATAGTAGTAGTACGCAGGGGGGCTGAGGAGGATCCGGCATCCTTCTGTCGGTCCCTCACGCCGCGGCGGGTGAATAGGAGCACACCCAACGTCTCACTAGATCCCGTCCCTCCCTAACCAGCCTACCACGCACGGAACCTCAGCCGCCTCTCCTCTCTCTGAGTCTCTGGACACACACCCGTCGCGCCAACGAGCCCCTGCCAGTGAGCGCCGCCCTTCTTCTTCAGCACCTGAGTGACGTCGCACCATCCGACCAATCCCTCCCTGCCCTAGATCACTCTGCAACCCACACGAGGATAAGTGGGCGGCGCCGCACTCCCTGGCTGTCTTCCTACGGCCTAGGAGGAGTCGGGGGGACGCATGATGATGATACAGTTACAAAAAAAAAAAAAAAGTGATGTGTTAAAAAAAAAGTCAGCGGCGGACACCACAGGCAGCCCTGTCGGACACCGGTGTCCGGGAGTGGACACCTTGCCTATCCCTGAAGCAAACACATCTCTAAAGAACTTTCTTTTTTAGTTCTCCCCCAGCAAGCAAAGGGTATGTTAAAGAGTTATTAAACCCTCATTGTGAAATGTGATATACAGCAGTATGTTATAAACCTTACCATGTTTGCTCTTTATGTTGTCACTGTAGGCTGCCACTTGTCTGAATTTTGTCTTGGATGTTTTCTTCATCTCCAGTTCTGTATTAAGGGTGGCTCTGTGGCCCATGGAATCAACTTTGTATGTGCACTTTTGTCTGTGGTGTGTGTATACTCCAGATTTGCTGTTACTGCAATATGGATTCGGGGCCATCTCCATCAGATGAAGGAGAATGACTGTAAAGCTGATGTTGGTGGTCCTAGGGTGGGATTGCACAAGGACTATGCTCTCAGTGGGATGGGGGGGGGGGGGCTAGGTGCTGCTTACTTGAGCGTTCACATGTTCCTGTGCCCCGTCCATCTGGATGTTCACTTAGGAAAGCTTTTGTGCATAAGGAGTAGGTGACATGAAGAGTAAGAAAATGAGGATAAATTCTGCAAAAAAGTTCATGCCATTAGTTGCCTTTGTGTAAAGCAACTGTACAAAAAGAAGTGGGTTCTACTTCAAGAAATAACTGTCTTGTATTACAAACAAAAAAGCAAAGATTTCTGGCAAGATCAACAGATATAGCAAACACTTTCAATGGTATATTTAACTGACCAAATATGAGAAAATAAGACAAGTTTATTGTTAGGGTTTACATACACTTTAACTGTTTAAGACTTAATATGGCTGACACTGAAGTATGGGGTTTGAAAAATAACAAAACTACATAATCACATAGGAGAATGCAGCATACTGAGATTTAGTGAGCAGAGAGGCGGTGAAAGTAGCTGCTGTGAAGGTAGAGGGAGCGGCTGGCTCAGGCTCTCAGTGACATGCTGAAAATCTGAGCCAGCTGCCTGTCAGGCATCTCAGTGGATTCTGACATTAAAATCGGGATCTCTAAAGGGTCTGGACCAGCTCAGTGATGTCAGCCAACAGTGGACTTTACCCCGCTGTTGGCTGAATCTGGGTCACAGGAGTGCAAAACGAAGTGCAGTATGGCCAAAAGAGCTTTGGCTCTACATTTCCTTTAAGCTGACCATACACGGTCACATTCTTTTTCATTCTTCCTGCGGCACATTGTCCATATTGTATTCTAATTGGATGCAGTTTCGCTGAAATTTTTTGTCCAGTTCCTTCAATTTTCTGGCTTCTAACAGGATATTGGGTGATATGGGGCCAACAGGGCCAGCCATGTAGCAAATCTCGTCCATCAGTCTGGCCAGCTTAAGCCTGCACATGGATACATGCCTATCAAAACTTGTAGGATCCAGGAAAGTACTGCGGAAAAAGGAAGCATTTTCCTTTGACAGCCCACCCAACAATGGTTCCCCAGGCACTGCACTATCTTTACCTACAGTATATAGCAATTAATCACCTCAATGTTAATTTTGTTCTCATAGCAATGCATGTTTTATTCATTATTTGAAAGTACTTAAAAAGAGATGCATTATTTATGCCAAGTAGAACCAACAGCCATTTATAAAAAAAATATGTATCTAAAAAAAAAACAAAAAAAAACACCGGACCATGTTTAAAGAAAAATAGAATACCAATAACTTTTGATCAAAAAGCGCTGATTGTTCCTCAGGAACCCTTCTCTGTACTACTGCACTAGGCCTAGCTCTCCCTACATGTGTACTCCCCACAATGCAGGGCTTCAAAATGTCCCAACGTGGACATACTATGATATATATATATATAAACAGTACATATCAGGTCTTCCATACTTTTATAATATAAAAGAGTTAAAAAAAGTGTGAAAACTTTTTGAAGAACCCCATATATATATATACATCTATATATATATATATATATACTGTATGTATATATATATATATATATATATATATATATATATACTGTATATATATATACTGTATATATATATATATATATATATATATTATATATATATACACACACAGGTTGCCTACACAGGGGATTTTCAACAGAAAAATAGTTACACAAAAATGCAGAGCCACCTGGCTCCCTCTTTAGCAGCCCCGTTCCCTCAGACCATAATCCCAGCTCTTCTGGTTCACTCAGCCTACAGTTACAACATCCAGCTGCATGGGCCCACTCCTGGCCTTCAATGGGCTCCATTCACAAATGCATCTCGCATGCGGCATGTAGGTGTCCAGACACATTTTCCCTAAAAACAGCATGCGATCCTGAAACTGACAATTCACTATACCGTTCTGTGGTATTTACCGCAAAGCTGAAAACACTTGGTAAATACCGTATGAACAGGCATTAAACGCAATTCACAGAAGGAATTAATTAAATGCATGCAGTAATTAATGTGTACTGGTTGTTAAGGAGCGGGCATCCATCTGCATTCTTAAAGTGGAGTTCCACCCAAAAGTGTAATTTCCTTTTTAAGGCCTCCTCTCTGACTCCTGTTTATGAAACTGAGCTTTTGGGGAGGAGGAGGGGGGGGGCAGGTACCTGATTTTGACAAGTACCTGCTCCCACTTCCATTTTGGTCACCTTAGGTGGTTGGAAGTGGAAGTTCTCCTTCCCAAAGTCTTCTAGGACCTGACAGGCCCTAGAAGACTTTGGGACCAGTCACAGAGCGCAGCGCCTCTTGCGCATGCACAGTGGGCACCCAGCTGTGAAGCCGCAAGCTTTCACAGCCGGATGCCCATAGTAGAGATGCCGGCGCCACCAAGGGAGGACATGGGGAGAACACTGCTGCGGTGAGTGCACTGCTGGATCGTGGAACAGGTGAGTGTGTGTTTATTAAAAGTCAGCAGCTACCCCAGCAAATGTCCATGCATATACAGGCTACTCCAGTCCTCTGCAAGGTTCCCCCATATGCCAGAGGTAAGCAGCAATCATGTGAGTTTTGCATCTGCTTCTGGAAGCTATCCAGGAAGTGAGTGGGCAGATCAATGCCTCACTCTCTGTGCTGGCACCTGGCCAAGCTATATCATCACTCAACGGGTGCAACAGTGTCTGCACACACAACACCCTCCTACAAGTCAATACATTGATTTCTTACCTGTTCTTTTCTGGTTGCTTTCATTTGAAAACAAAGAACTCTCAGGAATACTAGGAATCATTATGGAAACAGTTAAATACAAAAGGTATTTGCTGCTGGTTAAGGTCACGGGGGAAAAGCTGCCAGGTTTTCAAAATTGGAAAGCCCTGCTGATCCCGGCTTGCTGCCAAATCTAAAGAGAGACGGAAATTCACATAAGAAAATGTTTCACTTCTCCAACAGCCACTTAAAGGTTATTTTGCTCTTCCAAACATAGAGCAAGATCAATTGTATAAAATGTTCAGGTGCTTAGGTCACTCAGGCACCCTATTCCTCTCTCTAAACACTCTTACATCAATACATTTCAAATAGTGGGAAATGAGGGAAAGGATTTTCTATGTGAACAGCTGGAGATGCATAAGAAGTGATTGGTCAAATAACAGTTAATCAGACAAAGTTTATATCTATAGGTAGTTGATGTATGTAAAGTTGAGTACATTTTGTGCTATTTTAAATGGAGTGGAGAGTTTGATACCACTGGATTTTATCACAGTTTGAGCCCTTGTTTGCCAGACTTCCTGTAACAGTGACCACAAATATAGTACGGGCACATCTCCTGAGTGGAACCATAAAGAGCAATATTCATCATCCTTGTAAGAAAATGCTGCCTGTTTTTGTCACAATTCTGTGTCATCTAGAACAGTGTTTTTCAACCATTTTTTAATCATGGCACCCCTTAAAATTCTGCAGTCTCTCACAGGCACCCTTTTCTAAGGGCTTGTTCACACTTGACTAAATGTCTAATGCTCAACAAACACTCCTATAGCGTTTGTAAGGCATTAGTATGGGTGTCAGATAGACGTCAATGAGCTTTAGTATGGGGCATTAACAATGCTCCCCAAATTCCCTATGGGCAGTTTTGAAGCGGTTGACAAGCGTTTAAAACTGCTCCACAAACACCTATTCCATTACAGTAAATAAACTAATCTTAACGCCCCGCAACCGCCCTGCAACTGTCTGCCAGAGCAGTTGCGAGGCGTTACCATAGACTTGAATGGGAGGCATTGAAAGGCTTCAAATGCTTCCTAACTCATGAGGCTTCTATTTTGAAGCGATGCGACGCTAACGCTTAGTGTGAACATCACTATGTGCCGTCTATTGTATCTTGTGCATAGGCGTTTGAAGAGCATTTTTAACGCCTCTCAAATGCCCCTCAAACGCCTGCTTTTAATGCCAGTGTGAATTCAGCCTAAAATGTAAAAAACAAAACAAATCGTTTTACTTAATGCAGCAACATCCACACACGTATGCCACCCAATACTAAAGGTGATTTCTTACTTCAAAGCAAAGTCCTGATGGAGTGGGGTAAACAAGAAGCACCTGATGTGCTCCTTATTAATCAATGACATCATCAGTTGTAAGGACTCTGGCGGATGGTTGTAATGCTGCACAATAAAAACTTGCAACTTTGTGTTGCTAAAAGGCAGAATTGAATCACTTGCTGGCTTGTGGGCAACTTTTGCAAAATTTGGTGAAATGTTAGGCATTTTGCCAAGGCACCCCTGAAGAACCCAGCAGGCATACTCTTGGTTAAAAAAAGAGAGGATCTTGAATTTCTGCTCACCTTTTATCCCAGTAACCATGCAAGAAATTTCGCCAGTTAAGGACACAAGTAAAATGCATATATAGGTTCTAACACCTGTTAAAAATTGCACTGTTGTGGCACGGCGGCATGCTATGTGATTGCTGAGTCCACAGCGGTCCTTTACCATGTGAATAGGTGAGTCCAATGACAGCTGATCACGGATGTAAACACAAGCTAGTTATAGACTTTTCTTTCCTCACGCTGACAGCATGAGGATAGAAGAAGAGAGCCAATAACCAGCTTGTGTTAAAGGGACATCGGCACTGATTATCAGTATCCTAATTATCAGTGCAGTCCCAACTGTGCCCACCAGTACTGCCAATCAGTGCCCACCAGTGCTGCCAAACATTGCTCATCAGTGCTGCCAATCAGTGCCCACCAGTGCTGCCAATCAGTGCCCATCAGTACCCCCTCATCAGTGTCACCTATCAGTGCCCATAAGTGCCCCCTCATCAATGCCCATCAGTGCCCATCGGTGCAGCCTCATTAGTGCATATCACTGAAGGAGAAAAATTACCTGTTTGCAAAATTTTATAACAAACTATGAAAAATGTTTTTTTCCCCAATTTTCTTGATCTTTTTTCATTTGTTTAAAGATGTTCAAAAATAAGAAATACAGTGGTGATTATATAGCACCAAAGGAAATCCCTATTTGTGTGGAAAAAAAATATCAGTGCTGCCTATCAGTGCCACCTACCAGTGCACATCAGTGTCACCTATCAGTGCAGCCTATCTGTACCCTTCAGTGCCACCTATCAGAGCTCATCAGTGCCACCTATCAGTGCAGCCTCATCAGTGCTGCCTCAGAAGTGCATATCAGTCCCCATCAGTGCCATCTATCAGTGCCCATCAGTGCAGCCTTATCAGTGCATATCAGTGAAGGAGAAAAATGACCTGTTTGCAAAATTTTATGACAAACTATGAAAAAAAATTTTTTTTTCAAAATGTTTGATCTTTTTTAGTTTGTTTAGTAAAAAATAAAAAAATGCAGTGGTGATTAAATAGCACCAAAAGAAATCCCTATTTGTGTGGAAAAAAATCAGTGCTGTCTATCAGTGCCACCTATCAGTGCACATCAATGCCACCTATCAGTACCCTTCAGTGCCACCTATCAGAGCCCATCAGTGCTACCTATCAGTGCAGCCTCATCAGTGCCTATCAGCGCCCATCAAAGCCACCTCATCAGTGCCCAGCAGTGCAGCCTATCAGTGCCCAGCAGTGCAGCCTTATGAGCACATATCAGTGAAGGAGAAAAATTACCCATTTGCAAAATTTTATAACAAACTATGAAAAATGTTTTTATTTTTTCCAAAAGGTTTGATTTTTTTTGTTTGTTTAGCAAAAAATAAAAAATGCAGTGGTGATTAAATAGCAAGCCCTATTTGTGTGGAAAATAAATTATGAAAATGTCATATAGGTACAGTGTTGCATGACTGCGCAATTGTCATTCAAAGTGTGACAGTGCTGAAAGCTGAAAATTGGCCTGGGCAGGAAAGGGGTAAAAGTGTCCAGTAGGTAAGTGGTTAAAGGCCAAGCACAAAAACGTTTGCAGGGTTAAAGCACATATACATGTTTTGCCTCAAAGGCATTATACAGGCTTCTTTCTACATGCCGGGATTAGTTCAGCTTCTGGTGTACTAACAGGTCACTTAGATGTAAACACTGTAGGTCTCATAGGCCCCAGTGCTGCAGTGGTGTCTCTGCCTCCCTTTTACAAAACACACAATTCTATGCTTCCTGTTTTCACTACCCTCTATCTCCACTATCAGTCTATTCATTACCATCTTTCCCATTTTCTCTGTGTTCTCTTTCTAATACTCCCAATCTTTATACAATCAATTCTTGCTTTCAGCGCAAATCACTACATTTTCCCCTATCTTGATCCTGGCTGCTAGTTGGCTACTGGGAGAGGAGGAGGTAGCTACTGTGCTGGCTGAAGATCCCCATGGGAATGCCCACACATTGGGTTTTAGCTTGGGGTGGAGCTACAGCCATCCTTAACAGAAATAAATAAGTGCTTTTAATCCATGACCAAGTGCTTCATGCACATGGCCCCCTGGGGGATTCAAAAAGGATTTTTTATGTATCTGAGGATTCTTCTTCTTTAACATTGAAAATAGATGCATGGATAAAAAAATGATTACTGCTCATTCAGACTTATTTTAGCTGAATTGTCCTTCTATTTATGGATAAAATCAGACTGAAGTAGACCATTATGGCTGACCAATTTGGGAAGAAATAGTGATGAGCCATGTTTGATATTTGTTGGCTGATCACTATGGATCCCCCTGAGATGCAGCCAACCCTACAAGTTCCTGTTCATTCCTCCCTTTTCACCTCCATAGAAATAAAAATTCTGAACATTCCAAGAGAGCATGTTTATTATGTGCTAAAAATACATCTTTCAACAAGACCTGAGACTGCTATTTTCTGTAACCTATCATCTGTTATCAGTTAAAGCAGTATTAAACCTAAAACCGAAAAATATAATATATTGCAACTTACCCCTGGCAATCTGGCCAGTAACACACCTCCTGTATTAGAGTGCCCCCACTCTGGGTGAAAGAGCACAGCAGGCACTTTTGGACATCAGTATTGTCAGTCTAAGAGGATAAATGTTTGCTTTTGGGTTTAATACTGCTTTAAGTAAATGTTATTTTTCATTCTTTTTAGCTGCTTTACCTGCTCAGTGCAGTGGCTTTGCACAGAGCAGCCCAGATCATCCTTTTCTCAGGTCCCCGTCGGCACTCCTGGCCCCTGTAGCAGCTTGCCATGGGGGGACCTGAGCAGGCTTGTTCCAGAGGCACTCCTCAGTGTGTCCATTCACACACAGAGCCCCGGCACCCTCTCTCTCCTTATTGGCTCACTGGCTGCGATTGACTCAGCCAGTGAGGAGGGAGAGTCCCCAGACAGCCAAGGCTCTTGTGCACATTGAGATGGGGCTCAGGTAAGTATGGGGGGGGGGGGATTTGCGGGGGCTGCTGCACACAAAAGGTGTTTTACCTTCATGTATAGAATGCATGAAGGTAAAAAACCTTGAGCCTTTAGAGCCACTTTAAAATGGTTGTAAAGCCTTAAGGTTTTTCACCTTAATGCATTCTATACATTAAGGTGAAAAACCCTATGTGCTGCAGCTCTCCCCCCAGACTCCCCTTTTTTCTAACCTGAGACCGATTCGATGCAGCGATGTGCACAAGCGTAACGGCCCCAGCTGCTGTCGCTCTCCTCATTGGACAGATTGATACTAGCAGGAGCCAAGGGCTCCAGCTGCTCTCAATCAAAACCTGTGACACGGAAGCAGGGGCGTTGCCGAGTCATGCTGTCTGTGTCAATGGATGCAACAGCTTGACTCGGGAGCGAGCCTGCACGGGGGCCCCCATGGAAAGTGGATTTCCGTGGAGACCCCCGATTAAGAGGAGGGGTCTGGAGCAACGGCGGGGCACCCCAGAAGAAGAGGATCGAGGTTGTTCTGTGCAAAACCATTATAGATGGTTAGACCATTAGAGATTATAGACCAAATATAGATATGTTTGTTATTTAAAAAAAAAAAATTTACAACCACTTCTTTAGGTTCTAAACATTATATTCTGAGATCAAGAGACATAGCACTACACTGATTTTGTGTACTCTGTGAAACACTTTACAATATCTTGGTGTAATGACAATATTTTAGTCTATAGATCTGGAACTATGAAAATAAAAACCTACAGCCCAAGTACAGCCATTAAAGTATGCATGCAATCACACATGGAGTGTATACCTGCAATTAGGGACAGATGGATCCTAGAAGCAATCTTTCTCTTTTTATTTTAAGGGAAGCCTTGCAGCAAAAATGTTAGCAGCTAAAAGTGATCAACCACAAAATGAAATAAACCACAAAAATTCCCCCAATAATAACGACCAAAAAAGTGCAACAAAGGGGTTGATTGGCCAAAGTGCTAGCAACCAGGATAAGAATGCTCTGCTATGCTTGCTGGACATTGTTCAAGGGCCATGCAGTGCATTATGGTTTTAAAAATATTCTCCAGGGTGCATCTGCACATAAATTTGCCAGGACTTGGAAACCCACAGGATTCTCTCCAAACCCATGGTAGCAGTAAGACCAAACCTCACACTCTCACATTACACTCATCTCTTGGGGATTTCACGTTTAAGATGTTGCTGCCAAAATTCTCAATTCTGTCCAGGTACTATAGCCATTGAAATTAAAATATGATATCATGCTGGTTGCTGCTTTGGAGTAATCTTTAAAGTGGTTGTCAACCTGTGACAACCACTTTAACCTACAGGTAAGCCTATAATAAGGCTTACCTGTAGGCGCCCTGAATATCTCCTAAACCTGCACCGTTTAGGAGATATACAGTGTACTAGATGTAACGACGTCATTTTGGCACATGGGCAGTGAAGAAATGGCCTCCATGCCATTTCTTCACTGAGATCACTGAGATCATGCCGTGACTGGAGGCTCCCGTGCACATGCGCGGGAGTGACGTCACGTCACTCCAGACAGTCACAGAGCTGGTGTCGCGGCCCCGGAAGGAAGAGGGGCTGAAGATGGACGCTGCCTGCACAGGGGACATCGCTGGACATTGCAGGCTTCGTTTGCAGGTAAGTGACACATAATGGGCTACTATGCGAAGCATAATAGCCCATTATGCTTCTACTTTGCAGGGGAATATAGAGGAAGTAAACCCCATCAGCGTTTACTTCCTCTTTAACATGCAGAATAAATACGTAGTTGAGGAGCCCATCTACAAATCTGATGAAGTCTACACTATAGTTTCCTTGCTGAAACAGAACAATGTTCTCAAAGAGATACAGGCAGCCTGACATGATTCAACTTACTAATATCCACCCAAGGCTGAAGTATAAGCCTATGAGTTTAGTACAATAACCAGACTCCCCTAATGTAAACTCTTCTATTCTTCAGAAGCCAGTGTTGTAATGTTTCTTTACGTGCCTTGCAACATAATCAATAATTAGTTTTGATCTCTTGTATCTCAAGAAGCAGTGTGAAGCAGCTGTGAGAACAATCGTAGTCTTCTACCGTACAAATAATTTGCTGTTGAGCTGCATGGGCTCCTCACATTCCTAGCCAGTGTTGAAAATTATTCCCATTCATCACACTGTCCTTTCTCTTTGTTTTGAGCCATTCATTGAGAGAACAAGGGAACCTGCTGCAGTGTGGTCACTGCTCACACCTCTTTAATTCAATTACTTACTGTGCTCAGTGCAGTTAAAAGGTTGGTGTCAGTAAAGATTATAAACAATAAGACAACATCAGCTATTTGCTTGTGACCTGAAGCACCTCCTGCTATTTTATTTCTTATCACATTCATCGGTATTATGCTTGTACTGATGGCTCTAGCATGTACTAATGTAATCTAAGAACATGATCTCATGGTAATAGGGACTTCATTTCACTTACTTAATGAGACATAAGTGCTACAATCTTTCCATATTGCACTGGGCACATTGACATTTTTGTTCCTGAATCCTGAGTTAGCCGAAAGAGATTACAAAATAATTAAACTAGAAGTATATTAAATAATGATAAAGTCTTAAGGGCGATGGGTCCCATGAGTTTTTTTTTGCCAGGAAGCAGTCACTTATAAGGCAAGCGCCTTGCAAAAACCACAAGCTAAAAAAGAGGACACTGCTCTGGAGCCTGGGAACTAGACAGGCCGAGTGCAGCATCCCCTACTACTTGTACTCCACATGGTGCGTTCAGTACAGCTCTAAAAAGACCTATGATATGAAACATGTATTAATACATAAGTGGTCCATATAATGAAATTGGTGTTGAGTTATTCACTTTAAGGTCATCACAGAGGACAAGTGGGCACTCTTTACGTCTGGAGGAAAAGAGATTACATCTCCAAATACGGAACGACTTCTTCACAGTAAGAGCTGTGAAAATGTGGAATAGACTCCCTTAATAGGTGGTTCTGGCCAATTCAGTAGATTGTTTTAAGAAAGGCCTGGATTCTTTCCTAGATACAATATAACTGGATACTAATATTTATAGGTAAAGTTGATCCAGGGAACATCTGATGGGTCAGGGGATCAGGAAGCAATTTTTGTCATCAACTGTGGGTATAGAATTGTATGCATATATTTTTTCCTTCTATTGGTGGAACTAGATGGACTTTTTCACTAGATGGTGTCTTTTTTCAACCAAACTAACAATGTACCTAAAAGTGCACTTACCAATGGCAACCACACAAATTTCACTGTTATAATGTCAACTGAGTTCCTTGATGTCTTAGTGAATAAACCTATTTGTGTGCTAGAGCACCACCAGAAGCTAGTTCTTTCATGGATTTTTTATTTGTATTTTTCAGAAAGTCACAGAACACCAAGAGATATTACCAATATATTCTGTGCAGTCAATCTATGGTAGTTATCACTACCATACATGGACTCCAAGATTTTCAATGTGCACCTCCTTGGTATGCCCTTCTAGCTTGCCTCTGGGGATTACATGGTTCTAGTTCAGCTGTTTATGAATTTTCCCCAGGAGCATACAAGGGTCAATAAACACTAGCCTGAGTACATTACTAATACATAACCACCTACAGAATAATTATTTATTTATTACTATAGGCTGTATTCCAATATAAAATCCCCAAAGTAGTTTGAATATGATCCAATTACTTTAATCCATTCTTATTTTTTTTCTTGTAGAGGTGAACTGATTGGGGAACTGGTCTTAAATTGGAAAGGTATGAGCTTAGATAGTCTGGATTACAACTTGAAACAGGTGGCACAAATGGATTGGTCTACTATTTTCCTCCTGAAAAGCTGCTCAATGTTTTCAACATGGAATGGTGTCTCCTGCTTCATATCTTTAGTGTTAAATAATACATTATCCATGAGGAACAGTCTTTTCCTAGTCTTCAGTTGATGTAGCTAGTAAGGTAAAGAGGAATTAAACTCTAGAAAGCTGAGCCCAAGAAAGGCAGGCAGAGGGTAAAATGTTTGCCAACGGTTTGCAGTTGATCTCTCTCCCACTGACTTTCCACTCCTTGTTCTGCACTATGTCTCTGTGTGGTGATGGCCATTCTGGTAAAGGCAGGGCTTTGTTTTCTAATATCAGAGTCTCCAAACAGTGAGCCACCAAAACAGGGCTGACATCACTAAATCTCACTCTAAAGCCCCGTACACACGGTACAGCGGTTGTACAACAACGGTCATACAACCAGCTTGTTGTATGATCATCTGACCATTAGTACGCGCGATTACAACAGACATCGTACAACGGTTGTACAACTGAAGTTGGATGAGCAGACTAGAAAACTTTGGTTGTACAACATGCGGTTGTACAGTTGTACCATGTGTACAGAGAAGTTGGTCCAACAAAGTTGTACGTGCAAAACAGGCATGGTCAGAAGTCAGGAACGGCCGTTCTGGGAAACCTACGTTCCTAATTCACAAGTCACATGCACATGACTTCCTCGTTATACGCTTGTAACACGTCACTGCATTAGGCTTGGTTGTACAATCAGACACAACAGCCAACATCCAACTTGGTCCAAAGTTGGACGTTCGGTTTTACAACCGTTGCACCCAAGTGTACGGGGCTTAAATCTCCTGAAACTAGCAGTCAGAGGCATCCGTACCTTCGATATTACACTGCAGATATGCAGCTGCGATGCTGTAGGCACAGGAGTGCATAGGCAACCTTGCATACTAGGAGGAGCTCAAGACAAAATACACATTTTTCTCATTGCTGCCTAATCACAATTAACATTTCTAAACGTTCCCTATAATATAGCACATCCTCACTTTTTTAATTTAAGAATGAGTAATTAGGTTTAAAAATTACCTCAAACGATTTAAACCAATGAGTGATTCAGCCAACAAACATGAATGATCCCTGTTCCCTAAATGTAATATTTTATTACATTCATTTGAATAAACATATTTAAACATAGTGATTGTATGCACTAAATGGTATCTGATTCATGTTCATAGCCTATTTTCTCTATCAAAGAACATTTTGATTTCATTACAGATCCCTAGATTACAAACTGCAGCTCATTTCTGCAAAGAAAAAAAGTGTGCATTCACTAAGCAGGCAAGATAGTAACTGAAAATTTACTATTGTGAAGAGGATTCATTTATGGTTTCTGATTAAAATACTAGACATTGACCATTTCATATCTACTGTTTGTACTCTGTGAAATGTTCAGAGTAATTTACATGGTTATGCAGGCAGTAATGCAGACAAGTGGCAATCTTATTGCTCTACAAATATATTATATTACAGATACAATCAGTTGTAGAACATCAAACATGAAACCACAGCAGTTTTAGTAGCAGTTGGTAGTATGTAAATGGAAAAGCAAATAAACTAATTGAAGTAATCAATCATAATGGTTATTACCTGCATTGTATATTTTGAGTTTCTATATAATTTTATTTACATATCCTGGCTTTCCACAGAAGATAGAGCCTCCCAATCTCAAAGACTAATATATACTATATTACCAAAAGTATTGGGTCGCCTGCCTTTACACGCACATGAACTTTAATGGCATCCCAGTATTAGTCCGTAGGGTTCAATATTGAGTTGGCCCATCCTTTGCAGCTATAACAGCTTCAATCTTCTGGGAAGGCTGTCCACAAGGTTTAGAAGTCTGTCTATGGGAATGTTTGACCATCCCTCCAGAAGCGCATTTGTGAGGTCAGGAACTGATGCGGACGAGAAGGCCTGGCTCGCAGTCTCTGCTCTAATTCATCCGAAAGGTGTTCTATTTGGTTGAGGTCAGGACTCTGTGCAGGCCAGTTTAGTTCCTCATTTAAAGTTACATGGTTTTAGTGTTCGGGTTAACAGACACTTTAATTGCTCAATGCCTTATTTTCTCATTAATTATTTTACACCACAAAGTACTATCCCTACCTCGAATAGCTAATTTTTGTATTTCTTTAAAGTATGCACCTATTATAACTCACAGCATGAAGGTAGAGTTATTTTAAGGAGTGCTACCCTTTGTCGTAATCTCTGTTTACTCATTATCACATGTTTTTTTCATAATATATTTGTTACAGGGCAATGTAATAATACCGCTAGTACAGGTAAAACATTGCAACTAACAGATCTGTCTAAAAAAGCAAAGTATTCATCTTTGCAAATTCAGCCCTTAGCTTTTATGAGCTCCATAATGCACAACATCAGGAAAATAACAGCCAAACAATGGAAAAAAGGTTTGTGAGTTGTGTCGTATGTGTCATTCATTTCTTGTTCTGGCTATAATTTCCTTTTTTGGCAGCCAATGCAGAAATTTGCACTTGTAGCTTGAATTATAACTTCAGTGCACAAAAGAATAATCAGAATTGTATATAAAGGAATACATTTGCTTAATGCATAGGACATCCTAAAAGAATGTGTCACTGCTGGGCTCAGGCAAGAATGCATATATTTAGTCCAAATGTATGAGAGCTGTTTACTTATCATGAAAGATTTATAACTGCCCCACTTATTTGGCCTTACTTATTCTCATTGAGTGTGACTTGGGTATGTGTTAGAGGTAAGAGATCATCTCTAGTCTGACAGCTGCTGTCTTGTGAACTGCCTAATCTCATTCTATTAACTGTATAGTGCCAGCATGTGGTCAGGAGGTTGGCAAGATATTAAGCGTCAAAGCTTAAGTCGGGCTCAGAGTAAGTAAAGCCAAAAAAAAGGGAAACATATCAACTTTTCAAAAAGCTAAGCCTGAACGACTACAATGTTTTTTAGGGTTAAACATGTGAAGTTGATCTGCTAAAAAAAAAAAAATGATCAGTTTTCTTTTGAGTCGTTAACACCTTCTTGTTTTTACCTATACTTTATAATTATGTCCATAAGTACATAGTAGTGGCCAAATTTGCTTGTGTTATGGATTTAAGTGTATCCACTGCGTCACCAAGGATGACAGCCAACTAACAGACAAGAGATGCTAGAGCTGTTCACGGATGGCCAACACAAACTACAGTATACTGTAGCAGAATCAGTAGGATGAAGGTCAGGCAGAGATAAACTGATAAAAAAAACAATAAAATGCATACTCACAAAGGTGCAGAAATATACAAAGTAGAAACACCCCGCTCTAGGCAGCTATCCCATAATTACATCTACTGACCGCTCTGCGAAGGCATTGAAGAAACCAAGAAAGGCTGGACGGCCGCACTCCAATGCAACACATTTATTTAAATTCGATAAAATCCATCTAGTCACATACAGTAAAGAATTGTGGGACAAAAATTGCCAACGCGTTTCAAGTTAGGCGGGCGCTTAGTCATAGCTAACGTGAATCTGGCTATTCCTCCATATATGTAGGAATCACCTCCCCTCAATAATAAATTAATTGGGGAGGGACACCCCTACACCTGGAGGGAAAACCAGATACCACAACATATTATAGGAAACACTCTATGTGGTGTCATGATACATTATACACTAAAACAGAAAGAGGATACAGTGGTCAGGTAATCAAAAGATTAAGCAAACTGACACATTGTTGCAAAAACCTAATTCTGTGTATTAGAAATACAACACTACCGCACAAGGTGATCCCACATATAAAAACGTGTGTAACAATGCAACATCAATATACATATATAAAAAAACTTTAGAATATGTAAAAAAGTCTCCACATACATACGGCTAAAAAACCTTTATGTGTGGGAGAAAATAACACTACAATTTTCATGGCAAGGAAAAACCCTAGGGGGACCAAAATAGATTGTTATATGAGTAAGCCATGACACCAAGATGCTGAATGCATATGTCAAAGATGTTTATACCCCGTATAGACCCACGGGGGGTGGGGGGGTGCGGAGGGGAGAAAGGGGGGAGGGAAGGAGGGGGGGCGAGAGAGGGTGGAGAGAGGGGAGGAAAGAAGGGGGAGGGTAAGGAAAGCAGGGAAGGGGAGATGACAGGAAGGGAAAGGAGGGGGAAGGGAAGGAAAGGAAATGGAATGAAGGGAACCTTGTCACGAGAAGAAGTGCGAGACCAAACAGTTCCAAAAAGGAGAAGAGAAAAACAAAGGGAAAAAGAGGACTTAACAACTACCCAAGAAATTTCACAAGTACTATATACAAAACGATGTACTCCACAACTACATTGAAACCTATGATATTGATGAAACCCCCACATTTGCTGAAAGATACATAAATAAACAAATAAAGTCTGTCACCAACAGTAATGTGTATGTATGTACATATAGCGTATGGGCGGCACAGTGGTGTTGTGGTTAGCAAGTTTGCCTGGCAGCAAGAGGGTTGCAGGTTCAAATCCCAACCACGACACTATCTGCCTGGAGTTTGCATGTTCTCCCTGTGCCTGCGTGGGTTTCCTCTCGCACTCCAAAGACATGCAGGTAGGTAAATTAGATCCTGTCTAAATTGGCCCTAGTATGTGTATGTATGAATGTGAGTTAGGGACTAGAGTTGAGCGAACACCTGGAAGTTCGGGTTCTGCTGGTCCGTCCGAACTTCGGGACAAAGTCCGGGTCCGGGTCCGGACGGAACCCGAACGATCGCACGGACAACGAACCCCATTGAAATCAATGGGGACCCGAACTTTTAGGCACAAAAATGGCTGTAGGAAAGTCCTGGAAAGCCCCAGAGGGCTGCAAAAGGAAGTAAAATGGGGGTAAGGGTAGGGCAAGCGCCCTACAAAAAAATGGGGACAGGGAAATAACTTTAAATATTTTTAAAAAAATAAAAACATAAAAAATGCAAAAATGGAGATGAATGTGGTTCATCTTCAAACTGTGTCTGAAAAGTATTAATTAACGGTAGAAGCCATATAACTG
>BLSH010060248.1:1148303-1161602 GCA_018402905.1 Glandirana rugosa
TAATTTTCGGTCGTCGATGTGAAAAACATCGACGACTGAAAATTTACCCACCTTGAGGCGAAATTCTAAAAATAGATCCCAAGTGTATATGACATATATCCTACATCCTATATCAAAAAGCACATAGTATGAATCTTTATTTAAAAACACGAACACGATACAACATTTGGAACCAGACTTCTGGTATAGAACCCCGGTTACCGGGGTGAAAACTACACCGGCGAATTTAAATCCAAAAACCTTCTTAGTGGTTATAAATGTAAGAACATAAAAGGAGTTGGGACAAAATAAAGTTACATAACTCCAACGATAAATACCTTAGATTGTAAGCTCCTTGAGGGTAGGGACTGATGTGAATGTACAATATATATGTAAAGCGCTGCGTAAATTGACAGCGCTATATAAGTACCTGAAATAAATAAATAGCAACCTCAATACATTGAAATAAAACAGGGTTGAGGAAAATACAAGAATGTAAATATTGGTGATTCTTCCAAAAACCTAAATTTAAGCGGCCACATCAAAAGTGGGGCCATTGGCCCCAAGATATGGTCTTCAGACCAAGGTTTACAACATAGCACAAGCACAAAAATTTATTTCTAAGTATGATACACGAAAAACTATATCCTACATCCTATATACAGTATATGTGAACCCTAGATAAAAATCTTAAAGCGGAGTTCCACCCATTTAAAAGTCAGCAGCTACAAAAAGTGTAGCTGCTGGCTTTTAATAATCGGACACTCACCTGTCCCACAGTCCAGCGATGTGGCCGCCTGCAGCCTCGCTTCTCTCCCACTCCTCCGTGCTCACAAATCTTCCTAAATCTGTATAAGTGAGCACTTCTCCTTTGCCGAGATAATCCATCCACCTCACAGGTGTAGCATATCAAGATGCTGATTAGACAGCATGATTATTGCACAGGTGTGCCTTAGGCTGGCCACAATAAAAGGCCACTCTAAAATGTGCAGTTTTACTGTATTGGGGGTGTCCGGGGGGTCCGAAAAACTGTCAGTATTTGCTGTTGATCAGGTTGTTGATTGAGGCCTGTGGAATGTTGGTCTATTCCTGGAACTGGAACACGCTGTCATATACGCCAATTCAGAGCATCCCAAACATGCTCAATAGGTGACATGCCTGGTGAGTATGCTGGCCATGCAAGAACTGGGATGTTTTCAGCTTCCAGGAATTGTGTACAGATCCTTACAACATGGGGCTGCGCATTATCATGCTGCAACATGAGGTGATGGTCGTGGATGAATGTCACAACAATGGGCCTCAGGATCTCGTCACGGTATCTCTGTGCATTCAAAATGCCATCAATAAAATGCACCTATGTTCATTGCCAATAGCATACGCCTGCCCATACCATAATCCCACCGCCACCATGGGCCACTCAATCCACAACTTTGACATCAGCAAACCATTCACCCACACAACGCCATACATGCATGCTGCCTGCCAATCGCCCTGTACAGTGAAAAACGAGATTCATCCGTGAAGAGAACACCTCTCCAAAGTGCCAGACGCCATTGAATGTGAGCATTTGCCCACTCAAGTCAGTTACGACGATGAACTGCAGTCAGGGGGAGACCCCGATGAGGACGATGCGCATGCAGATGAGCTTCCCTGAGATGGTTTCTGACAGTTTGTGCAGAAATCCTTTGGATATGCAAACCGATTGTTGCTGGCTGTCTGACGATCTTGGAGGTGAAGATGCTGGATGTGGAGGTCCTGGGCTGGTGTGGTTACACGTGGTCTGCGGTTGTGAGGCCGGTTGGATGTACTGCCAAATTCTCTGAAACCCCTTTGGAGACGGTGTATGGTAGGGAAATTAACATTCAGTTCAGGGGCAACAGCTCTGGTGGACATTCCTGCAGTCAGCATGCCAACTGCATGCTCCCTCAAAACTTGCAACATCTGTGGCATTGTGCTGTGTGATAAAACTGCACATTTTAGAGTGGCCTTTTACTGTGGCCAGCCTAAGGCACATCTGTGCTTTCTAATCAGCATCTTGATATGCCACACCTGTGAGGTGGATGGATTATCTCGGCAAAGGAGAAGTGCTCACTAATGCAGCTTTAGACAGATTTGTGAACAGTATTTGAGAGAAATAGGCCTTTTGTGTACATAGAAAAAGTCATAGACCTTTAAGTTCAGCTCATAATAAATAGAGCAAACACAAACGTATTGCTTTTATAATTTTTCTCAGTGTAGTATATAAGCTAGGGGATAGTGATCCACCAATGGTAGGAGCCCTTCTAGACACAGTACATATACCATTGGAAAGGATTTTAGCATAAGTAGGGTCATTAGATAATACGGGGAGATACTTCTTAATAATCCTCTCAATTCTCTCATATTCTATACTATATGTGGTGGAACACACCAGGGAATCAAAAGAAGACAATAAACTAAATGTATTACTACCTGAAAGCTTCTCTACCAATAAATTGGTACGAGGAGTATTTTCTGCGATATTAAGTGCCCTATGAATGACAGACTTGGAATATCCACTATCCCCACCAAACAAGTGAACCGCTTACCAGAAGTAAGCAATATTAGCACCTTTGGCTTCTCATCCAGCCTGGGTCCCTTGTCAGATTATGTTACATCTCCTCACAGCAAACACCTCCCAGAAAGCAGATCACTTCACTCCAATATGTCCCAAATGACCATCGGGCATCTTATTGCAGTGTAAACACGAGAGCCTCCAGGATTGCTGTCTGTAGGTCCAGAGAAATTGGGATGTGTGTGATTCCCTGCAGATAGTTTCCTATAGAGACTGGAGATGACCTCATTCCCATCATTAGAGAGCAAGACATCCAAGAATTCTATAGAGTCCGTGCTAAGGTGTCCAGTGAAATGTAAATTTAGGTTGTTTTCATTCATATAGTTCAAACAGTCCTCCAGGTTGACATCATCCCCTGCCGCCACAAAGAGCAAATTGTCTATGTAGCAACTGTGGAATATGGTGTCCTTTCAACTGAGACTACTACATCCAAAAATGCAGAACTATTCCCACCAACCCCTGTACAGGATGGCCAGACAAGGGGAGAACTTGGCTCCCATAGAAGCCCCACACTTCTGGAGATAGTACTCCCCGTAGAACATAAAAAATGTATGTGTCAGTAGATATTCCAGACTCATTAGAATAAATTACTGGAGGGCTAGAGAATAAAGACCTAATTTTTCCCAAAAATATCACACAGCCCTGAGTCCTAAAGAATTAGGGATTGAAGAATAAAGGCTGGAAACGTCACAGGTAATCCATTTATTTTCACTCCTCCATGTTAGATCCTTCAATTTAATCAATAGTTGCTTAGTGTCCCTAAGATAACCTGGCAGACCCATCACTAGAGGCTGTAATTGTTGATCCATCCATTGGCCAAGTCTCTCATTGAGAGACCCAATGCCAGCCCCGATAGGTCTGCCAGTAAGGGGATTTAACCCCTTTATGTATTTTAGGGAGATGATGAAACTCCGGAATTACTGGAAATTCAGGTATAAACATATCCCTCTCCTTAGTGGAAAAATATCTTATTGCCACTGCTCTATCCAATAAAGCAGAGAGTTCCTGCTTGAAGGAGGCAGTTGGATCCCCCTAAGTTTGAAGTAAGTTGTAGTATCCGATAGCTGTTGTATAGCCTCATTTTCATAGGCTATAGAATCTAGGAATACAACTGAGCCCCATTGTCAGCATTCCTAATCACTATAGAGCTATCGTCACTCAAACATTTAATGCTTCCCTTTCTGTGTTACTGAGATTATCTACCGTTTGACTTCTGGACTTATTACAAGCTAGGTGAGTAAGGTCCCACTCCACAAGACTCTGAAACAAATCAAGATCCTTGCCCCTCGACTCAATAGGTTAAAAATCTGGTTTCATTTTAAACAAGATCTTTGAATGTATTGAATTAGGGTCAATCGGGCAAGGATCAGATTCGTCAATCAAAACTGTAAGATCATATAAAGCACAAACTTCAGAAAATAATTGGGGAGAGAATCCAAGAATTTAACCCATTTTTAGGAAAGGCCTTTCTTGATCGACCTAAGTGGAATTGTGTTTTTTTCCAAATATAGACACTGTTGTTCTCATAGTCTATACGGTCCCTAGACATCTTTTCTTGTTTGGTAGCAATAGCATGCCCGCCTGTGGCGTGAAACGCGTCAACAATTTTTGTCCCACACTTCTTTACTGCGTGTGACTACATGGATTTTATCAAATTTCAATAAAGGTGTTGCATTGGAGTGTGGCCGCCCAGCCTTTCTTGGTTTCTTCGATACAGTGGATGTTCTACCTAATGCCATCATATGTACTTGCTGTATACATATGCACCTTTGTGAGTATGCATTTTATCAATCAATTCCATTTTTACTCTGATAATGCACTAGGGGTTTCTTATCCTGAATTATTCTTATGGAATCCCTTTTTTCACATCTAGGATAGGTAAAAAATCTGGTCACACATTAGCTGATTTATCCCCTGTGTCCGCCCCCCTGATTACCTTGGATTTTTTGGGAACATTCGGCAGTCGTGTAAGCTCTACACACATTGTTATGGTTGTTTATTTACACTAATCAGTTCTGTTTGTATATTTGAGGTATAATTTGTAATTTTGTTTATCTACAGTCGTCTGAGAGAAGGTCCAGATGAAGCTTTTCAGCGAAACGCGTCAACCTTATACGACTGTACTGCAATAATGTTTTTTGGGTACTCTGTATCATTATGTACTATACTGTACTGCACCTATGATCTCATAGACTGTTTTTAAATATTCTCAATGACATGCTCTCTTGTCATAGGAGCATCTCGCTGCTATTGTTTTTAGCGGTATACCAATAAAATACATGTTTTATTAACCTTTATCTTGCTTTGGTCTTGTGTGTGCCCCTAAAGTCTTTTTTTCCTGTCATGTGTGGTTATTCCACACATGAACAAGGTTTTTCTTCTTTCTAATATTTATAAGGTTCCCTTGTGAACAGAAAAGAAAAAAACAACATTGAACAAAAACCGAATAATCATAGAAATGTAACAAAGGCCCTGAGCTACAGCATATATTATTTTCTACCCTAAGAAATTTTGCTTTCAATGTCCTCTTAGACTGATTGCCAGTAGGACAAAGAATGCTCCCTTGCAGTGATAGTTGGTGTGAATAACAATGTCCTTTTACATTAGTGGTCAATAGAAGGAGGAAAGCTACTTTATGTTAGGGGTTAGTAGATGGAAGAATGCCCCTTTACATGAGTGGTCAGTAAAAAAGAAGCAAACTGTAAACACACAATAACACATACACTACAATAAATATGCATACCGTACAAGCTATAAACAAGCACAATAATACCACATGCACTATACAGATCCTGTATATTTCCTTACATACACCTACTCACTAAAACTTGCCCCCCCCCCACTACACATACACACACATGCTCTAACACATACCTTCCTGAGCTTTACCACATGTCTTGTTCTAGCAGCTGGCTGGCCCTACCAATGCTTGTATAAAGGGAAAAGACAGCGGCCTCTTTCCATGTGTATGCTAGTGGATACTTGGACTTTCAAGTCAACAAGCCGCGGTGGCCACAGAACTAATGTACAGGGGCTGTCAGGGCAGAACAGGACAAACATGTTACCCCTCATAAAATTAACTGAGATCTCAATCACCACAGCCTATCCCACAAAGATAAGATATTAAACCAATGGGTATCAATGTTGTTGCAAGCTATAACACTAAAAGGCGATTTCACAACACCCCCCCCTTTAAATTAGATAACAATAGTAAGTGCAGCACAACAACAATAAAAGATACAAATCAAACTACATGTAAATCTAAAGATGCTCTAATGTGATATTGAATAAGTTCACACATCCAAATTGTGAAAATTATTTATCAGTGATATTTAGTCCATAAATTAATGTACAATAAATACATCAAAAATACTGTATATACAGTATCTCACAAAAGTGAGTGCACCCCTCACATTTGTGTAAATATTTTATTTTATCTTTTCATGTGACAACACTGAAGAAATGACACTTTGCTACAATGTAAAGTAGTGAGTGTACAGCTTGTATAACAGTGTAGATTTGCTGTCCCCTCAAAATAACTCAACACACAGCTATTAATGTCTAAACTGCTGGCAACAAATTGGGTACAATTAGTCATTTTCCCTCCCTGGTGTCATGTGACTCATTAGTGCTACAAGGTCTCAGGTGTGAATTGGGACCAGGTGTGTTAAATTCGGTGTTATTGCTCTCAATCTCTCATACTGGTCATTGGAAGTTCAACATGGCACCTTATGGCAAAGAACTCACTGAGGATCTGAAAAAAAAATGTGTTCATGCATGCATGAACACATTTAATATCACATTAGAGTATTTATAGATTTACATATAGTTTGATTGGTATCTTTTATTGTTGTTGCACTGCGCTCACTATTGTTATCTAATGTTAACCCTTCCTGTTGCCCACCAGGCACCCCTCTGCCCCAGACCCAATAGGAGCCGATTGGGCTGCTATGGCAGTAGTTATGCCACTGGCCTTGCTACATTATTGGCTCAATTCACAAAGATAATAACCCAGGGTACGTAAAAAAAATTACAGTCGCATAAGTAAAATAAGAATCCTTATAGCAAAGTTTTAAAAATTCAAATTCAACATTTGGGGTATTTGAGAAATAAAGTGAATTATCTGTTTCTCTATGTGACTGATGCACTAACCTGTTTTTGCTAAGAGCAGGCAGTATAAATGACTGCAATCACATAAAACATTACTATAATAACTGAAAATATATACTTTCTAAAAGAGCACTATAGTTTACTTTTATTAAAGTGGAACTATGCTTTAAAATGAAAATGTTGCAATGGGGCAAGCTTTTTATTGCAGAAGAGACACACAATAAAACCTTCTTACCTGCCTGTTTGTGTTTTTCTTTGAAATGTACACTTAGCTGGTGTGAATGCAGCTTAATATACATTTTCATCAAGCCAGTATGAATTTCCATGTGGTAATAACGTTGTCCTGGCCAATCTAAATGGCCTATCATTACCATGACCTACCATCATAAAAAACCTGCAAAATGAATTCTCCTACTTCTGACTATTGCGGTGATACCCTATATGTGTTATTTGTTCTTTGTACCCTACCTACACATTTTTGTCCTACCTAAACACACGGACACTAACACTTGATGCTGACACTTAATGTAAACCCCTTTTTTTAATACCTAAATACACACTGACCCTAACACTGCTACTAGCTGACACTAATACTGCCACTAACACTGACACCAACTGACACTAACTGACGCTACCACTAACACTGACTCTGACTGACACTTCCACTGCCTCTAACTGATACTCACTAAATTGGATCAATCTCTAATCTAGCTAATGGTTTTTTAAACAGACCTTTTTTGTACAGGTTTCTCCTCTGATATAATGTATCTTTTCCTCCTTTCTAGAGGAGAAGTCTGTTGTTTCTCCTTTCTTCACAGATGGGATAAAGAGTGAACGATCAGTCACAGGCTGTCACAGCTATCAGTTGATCAGGATATGGTTCCCCTGTGTCCCGGTCATTAGTACGAGACTTAGGGTTGTCACTGACAGCTTGATCTCATAGCTGGGAGCTCTGACTCATTTAGTGCAAACATATGCGGCACCCAGGGATAAGGCCCACATCCTGAACGCCACATATATCTGTTACGCGATCATGAAAGGTTTAAGCTATTGGACTGTAGAAATCTGAAGTGGTCACCTATGCTTGGAGTTCTTTTATGTAGGTAAAAGACCTTTTAAAGATGGGTGTGGCAACAAACAGAAAGATCAATAAAACAACTTTACAAACATAAAAATGATAGTAGTAAGTAAAAAAATGGAGATTGGACCAGTAAATCTAATACACCCAATTGTTGGAGTTATCTGTGTGGCAGGAATAGGGATTAGTGCCATCTATCTTTAATAGGGGCACAATTTGTGGGCTGTACTGTTTGTTTAACCAGGGGAACCCCTTGAAGCTACAACTATGATAAATGTTAAGAAGATTTATTACCAATACAGAATTGTCTCTAGTAAGAAAAAATCCCTAGAAAAAGACCAGCTTTATATTGCCTTTGAGCTATGATACCCTGGATAAACTATTTCTTTAATAAAAGTCGCTTTATCACTTTCTTCCCCCAGGTGAAAATAAATGAAGCTTAGTCTCTCTACAAGACTCAGTCCCGCTTTTACGTTTCTCTGCATGACAGCATGTCTAAGAAAAATATCGCACCCTTCTCTGAAAAAACATTTATCGTCAAATAGTACTAACATTTTTCTTTTCTCTAGCCAATAAAATAACCAACTGCTGCCAATAAAATAAATGCAGTATATATAAAAGTAGAGGAAGCCCAATAGCTTTGCTTGTTCAAGGAAAATCTTAAAAGTTTTAAAAACCCACTTTATCATAACATTTCCAGGAATTTTGGAAATTAGGATCAGTGTACATTTGCAAACTCTTCCTTGAGTACCAAGGATTAATGTAGAATCCTAATGTGTTCCCTTTTCTCTTCAAACACAAATGTGTCAAATCTACCAGTTTTTAATAAAGAGATATGGCCTGCAAAAAAGTAGGAATAAGGCACAGCATATTATGGAGAAGAAGAAGGAAATGTAATACAGAGATATAAGATATAAGGCACTGAAAGTAATATGTAGGTGTGACACACTGGAGACAAAACAGAAGTATAGCGCACTTAAAGGAAAGCAAGTATTAGAGAGGAATGAAGTATCTCATTTCTGGCATGGAAACAGAGCAGTAAGCTGTGTATATTGGGAGGGGGGACCCCCTGGACTAGGTAATCATTACCATCTGAAAGACTACTGAAAGTCTATTTTTTTTCAGTAACTCTTGGGAGAATTCAATAAAGCATTTGCACCACGTTTCTGGAGATATGGCCCTTTAAAAGGTCCTGTGCCAGACTGAAAAAATCCCGACGACAGTTTCGGTAGCTTTGTCGTGCAGCAGACTCAGGTAGTTCATAATAGTGTCACTTTTTCATAGTGCGCTATGTCTGCACCAAATTTAAAAAAATTACCTCCAGTTCATAGACAAACTTGAGGTAATTAAGACCAAATATAGGTTGATGTACAGAGACAGGCAAAGCGCCTATCTGTACAGCAGGGTGGCATATTTACCTCCTCCCTACCTGTTGCTAGTTGCCAAGTATGTTGTCAGTTTCAGGACAACAGGCTCCTAGCCATCAGTGATACTGACTGACAATGACAAAGGGAATGGACCTGATGGGGAACTAGTGTCTCTTAACCTCCATCAAGGTCTGCCCACCCAGCTAAAAAATTCCTTGGCCATTGCGTTGTTCATATGACAACTGCAGGGAGGGAGCTCAATAGCACTGAGGAAAGGGGTTTCTGTATGTATGGACATTCTGGCTTCAATGCAGCTCTACATGACAATTGTTGGTACTTGCATCAAATGCATGTACCTGTTAGTAAGAAGGAAGCAGAGCCTGTATATGCTTTGCACAATCTTTGTTGCTCTCATTTACATATATTATTACAAACTATACATAGAATTAAGTTTTTGACATACATAGATTAATTTATTTATGTTAAAGTGATCCTAAAGCCTCAAGGTGTTTTATCTTAATGCATTCTATGCATTAAGGTAAAAACCTTCTCTGTTGCAGGATCCCCCAGCCCCCCTTTATTCTTACCTGACCCTGATATGATCCAGTGACATGCATGAGAGCAGTGGCTCTCGCCGATGTCTCCCTCCTCATTGGGCAGATTGATAGCCTGCTCCTGTCAATCAACTCCAGTGACGAGGGAGCTCGGGAGCGAGCATGCATGAGTGCCAACACTGGGCACAGAGGAGGAGCCAGGAGCAATGGCAGGGGACCCAAGAAAAGGAGGTGTGGGGCGGTTCTGTGCAATTCCATTGCATAGAGCAGATACAGTAAGTATACAGATTTTTTTTCTGGTTGTTTTTTTTTCCCTTTACAATTGTTTCAAGTTGATCTCTTTCTCATATATAATGAGCAGTATTTCCTCTATAACAAACCAATAATAAGGATTTGTAAGGGCTCAAGTAGGTGGCCTTTACAAGACCACACATGCTTGCCTTCTTGGGCTGCACTCAGGTTGCATTGCCATATATGTATACAGCATATGCTCAGCAAAACAACTATGCTGCTTGTAACTAATTAAAAATCATTACTGGTTTCACTCAAACTAGAATCTGATTTGTTGTTATGGATAACTACAATTTTTGTTCATCATTGCATTAATGACTAACTTTTGTTAGGAGGAGGAGGGAGGACTGGTAAGTGACCACTGGTAAGATGAGTATAATGGGGTAAGAGGGGCCCTTTGCAAGGATACTATCACTTTGTCCAGCATGGGCAAGTTAACAGTGTTTCTTTAATATGAGCCCTGCTGCACTGTAAATAGGCCTACAATTCTGTTAAAACTAGCATAATAGCTTGCTCAAGAAACAGTCTAATTATTTTCCAGCATCAATGTTTAAACTTTATCAAAAAAACACTCTTTTTTTTATATCTAAGCCAAAACTTTTGTACAGAAATATAGAAATCCATATAATTTACTCCTCTGAATGACATTGAAAGGAGAGATTTGCAGTGGAACAATCATACAGTCACAGATGGCTAATATAACATACTCCAGCCAAACACAGCAAATCAATGCAAAGCTAATGTGTTGACTGCACAAAGACAAGGTGGAGAATAGGAGAGGACAATTGGTAGCAGGTTGAGGGCACAAGATAAGAAACTCTACACAAGAGAAGACTGCCAGGGATTGCAGTCTGGATTACAAGCATGGCTACACTTGTGGAAAACAATAGCTTTGTGGTTGACATCCCAGCCATAACCAGCAAACACAAAACCATCAAAATCACTAAAAATGCCAAAAACATGTAAACATAAAACAGATACAGATTGTGACTGAACACTCAGTTTGTCATTGTGGGTTATTATCTGAACACTTAAAGGTGCCCTCAGACAAAAGACACCATCAAGCTCAAATAAAGCTATGTGCACGTGGTGTTTTTTGATATAAAGAATATAAAAATATATATAAAAAAAAAAAAAATAAGAATAGGCAAGATTAAGTTTTGGAAAAGCCAAGCTGGTCATGTATTGAGAATACAACAGATCTGAAACAAGTATCTAGATCCTTGAGAAGTCCCATCTTAAACTTATCAATAGAAATGAGCTTTGGCATCCTTCAAACTCACCTCCAAACCATACTCCATTGAGCTGTAGGCCAGGTCATTCCTGGCAACACAAGGTCACGTGATTTGCAGGGCAAGGAATGTTCTGACCCTCATCTCATTTGAGTTAGAGATGAGTTTGGAGGACACATTTCTACTCATCAACCATTCAGTAGCACAGTTTGGCTAGTCCTTACATCACTACCTATGACTACGAGGTAGTTTAGGCTAGCAGGTGTTTATCTTTGTTTTATCAGAAGCAATAAAATAAAGTGGGTGAAATTAACCTTCATATATGTGCCAGAATTTATGTGTAGAAGCAATATTGGAATGATGTGCAACAAAGTAATAAATAAATGAACAAATCTGAGACAAGTAGTTTGACTAGTGTGCCAATTTCAAAAAGTGATGTGCTTTTTGCACCAAATTAACAAAAATCATAAGCATAATTTCTGAAGTAAACTTTCTGCAGTATATAGTAAGCCATATGCAACTTGGTGTACAGAAATGGAATTTCATCTGAGCGTGCAATCTTTGTAAAGGTGTACTGTTTTATTTAAGAGTTTTATCATTTCAGATATTCTTGATTTTCATTTTGAAAAAAAAAAAAAAAATATTGAATAAAGATGCTCAGTCTGAATGTTCAAAATAATAATGAAAATGATGCAAATGTCACATGTAAATGAAGATAGAGTTACGCTAAATTTAGGAGTGAAAGTGAAAGAAAAAGTTATGTACAGAATAAAATACTGTTTTTTCTATAAATATATATTTGGTGCAAGATAGATAATCATTTATTTGTACTACTTTGTACCCACATAACTTTTGTGCATCACTACCTCTAAATCTCTATTCTACATTTTTTATTTCCCTGTGTGCCAAATGAACAATCTATTTATATTAGGTTTATTCATTTGGTGCCTTTGCATAGAAATATAGTCATTTTGGAAACTTGAGCACTTTTCCACATGCACCTGTTTGTGTCCACCGCCCCCCCCCACTATGCCAAATGATTTGATCTGCTGGATCCCTATGATACTTAAAATACTTCTCTGATATATTATTTAGTGCCCCATTTGCAATCATTCCAAAATCATTTAATATGTGCAAAATCTCTGCATGGCCATGGCAAGGATGCAGACAAGGAGGCAAACAGCTTTTTATATTAGTTAGTGCAGCAAAAAAATCCACTACACAGAAATAGGCATTTCTTCCAGGAGATCCATTATTTATTTTCCATTATTTTCTTTAAAAGGCTAAGCTGTCCAGTGCCCTATATTGATTATAAACTGTTTAAGGCTATTTCCATTGTACAATTTATATTTCAATGTTGGCTGGACACTGGTGGTTTGAGTCTCCTGTGTGCTGCAATGGTCATATTAGCTCACAGCAAAGCCACAAAGAAGGCACTATGCTCTTCCATCTGGACTGCACATCACTAAGAAGTGTGACAGCAACATTTGACTTTGTTATGTCTGCAGTGGTTGGATGGAGCTGTGAATCCTCAGTACTGGAGGACCCGAAGGCTAGAAGAGGCCAGCAAGTGTTTTAACTTAGTCGTAACCAAGCAAAACAGAAATTACACTTGGGGGGTAGAAGAGTTTCAGAATATAACCACCATAATCAGGGCCATCTTTAATATTGATTGAACCCTAGGCAAATATTTTCTCCCCCCCCCCCCATGCAATTTCACTCTCTACCTGCTCTGAGACATACAATGAATAGCAACTATCAAAATCAAATAAATTTACTGAATCAGATCAGCAGTGATTTTGATTGGTTGCCAGAGGTCACAGCATATCATTGCCGCTTACTGTCTGGTTGCTAGAGGTTACAACACATATTACTGCTCACTGATTAGTTGCTAGAAGTTACAGCACATGCTTTCTGCTTGTTTGGTTTAGATTACTGTACATCAATACTGCTCACTCATTGGTTGCTAGAGGTTACTGCACATCATTACTGCCCACAGATTGGTTGCTAGAGGTTACAGCACATCATCTCCTCACTGCCTGCACACCATGGACTGGGGGGCACAAAATCGCTTTCCTGACACCACAGAAATGTG
>BLSH010060248.1:1161856-1177877 GCA_018402905.1 Glandirana rugosa
TAAGATTTTATCAATTTATTATCGAAACCTGTCGGTGTAGACAGGAAATTTATGGTCGACGCATTATTTAGTCCATACATTTCCAAACATTGGAACTATTGAACCTTCGGACTCCACAAAAGTATCATGTCACCAATTCCGTACACTTCTAAAATGGGGTACAATGAAAAGGATGTATTTATAAGGACGACTGATCAAACAGAGAAAACATAAATACATAAATATAAGAACCTAAAAAGGTTCGGCGTCTTGCCCTAAAGTCTAAATTACGTTCTGAGTGTACCAACACGTCACTATTTGTTTTGATTTTATACAGTCAAATTTTATCAAGGTTGCACATTCCATTTAACTCATAGAACTGACATATTTTAGTTTTGTTTATCACTGCACAACCATGTGAGTCTTGCATTAAATCTGAAATCCCGTTCTGCGGCTTGGAAAAATCCAAGAATATAAATACATAAATACAAAAGAGACAAACTAGTCAGCAGGAATATTTATGTAGGAAAAGTAACATGGGGTAAAATCTTCACATGCCTTAACCACTGTACTATGAAAACACCTCAGGCTTCCAAGTTATCAAGGTTACAAACCTTTACATACCTGATTTATTACGCAGCTGGTATTTAAAGGACAGATGTGGCTGTCCAAAGCTATTATTTAACTATTTTAGAATCCTACATAGATTTATGTAGGTCAGTAATAGTCATTCAGCAGGCTTATCTAGTAACATATTTTACCCTATATGAGCTCCTGGAGTACAGTTTGCCTTTGTTGGCACTGTTTTGCTTCTAGTGTATAGTTAATTGTAGCCTACAAACATTTTATGCTTTTGGTTTATAAATTGGTATTGAGTTAGCTAGAGTGTTAATAAATATTCATTATTGCTCCAACAGACTTGGTAAACTTTGACATTGACACAAATATGGGCAGCTTTCAAATGCTATTTCCACTTTCTATGCCCAGTCTGGTACTACATATATTTTATCTATCCAAAGTCAAAATACAGAAGAGCAAAGTGAGTAATAGTATGCTGTGTGGCCAATATCTTATCCCAGCAGTTGTTATATCATTTAGTTACTGTGGAATCTAGTCTGCTCTGCCTCTATCGGCAAGAAAAAGCAGGTACAAATGTCAAAGGCATGTCAAACATTATTTTAGAGTTTTTAAAGTTACAGAATGTTTTTGTTAGTGTTGGATAGCTGCGGTAAGGGTTAGAACTTCTGTCTGATTTTTACTGGGGCACTATTAAATAAAGTTACCCTTACATCCTGCCCTGCTGATAATGTCTCACCAAACAGGAAGTGAAGGCATATGTGCTGAAGCATTATGATGTTTCAGCAGACACTGCCTTAAAGTGGTTGTCAACTACAGGTATATAATACAAAAGGCGGCACTCCAAAAGTCCATGCAGTGATGCTTTAATGTGATATACCGTGCATAGAGGTACAAAGCTATGTACCTGTTATGTACAAGCTATGTATAGCTTTGTACCTGTATGCATGGTATGTCACAATAAAGCTTCATTGCAAGGACTTTTGGAGTGCCGCCTCTTGTATTATATGACTGACTGATGCTGAGAGGACATTGAGGCATGGACACCCACCTGTGTAAGAGCCAGTAATTATCAGGTGTACCTGTTCCTGTGAGTGCAGCACACCTATCGTTTAACCTACAGGTAAGCCTATAATAAGGTTTACCTGTATGTTCCCTGCATATCTACTAAACCTGCACGGTTTAGGAGATATACAGTGTACATCCATGTGCCAATGTCATCAGCACATGCGCAGTGAAGAAACGGCCTCTGTGCCGTTTCTTCACTGAGATCGTGCTGCGATTGGTGGCTCCCACGCGCATGCGAGGGAGTAACGTCACGCGGCTTTGGCGAATCACAGTGCCAGAGTCCGTGGCCCCGGAAGGAAGAGGGGTGAAGATGGATGCTTCCTGAAGTAGGGACAACATGGGCTTCCAATGCAGGTAAGTGATACATAATAGACTAGTATGCGATGCATACTAGCCTATTATGCTTTTACATTGCAGGGTAACAAAGAGGAAGTAAAACCCATCAGGGTTTACTTCCTCTTTAATGCTAGTTATGCTAACTGTATCACTAGTTCCAGATAACCATGTTTTACAATCTTACAACCAACATTTTACTGTAAAGAATGAAATCACGATTTGATAGAAGTCAAACAGGATATTGATATTATGTCTATTCTCCTTATGAAAAGTAATGTGTCCCATCAGCTTTCTGCACCTTGCAATAAAGGGGTGTTGGTACCTAGCTGATAGTTATTTACTTATACTTTCAAGTAGATGCTTGTTATAAATGTAATTTTATCATAACTGGAATTATGGATTATGTATACAGAGAGAGGGCAATTTTAGGTCAGTTATAGCTAGATATTTAGTTTGTATTGCTTCTGAATTATTTTGCAACAGCCACTTATGAGCCCCTGGCTTAAAATAGGTTTATCACTGCTATTATTGCACTGGCATGCAAGACTTCTGCTAAGTACAGTTTATGACGGAGTTTAAACGAGAAGTATGGGGTTTCCAAAAAAAAAAAAAAAAAATGTAAACTTGCCTAGGTGGACAAATCATTGATCCGATGCTGCATCTGTCCCCTGCCACTTCTGGACTAAGAACTGAGTGATCACTCAGTTCTCCCCTCTGCTCTGAGCAGAGAGTGGTGACCTTTAAATAACTGTCTTTCTGCTCTGCCGCTTTAGGACTCATTGGAGCACCGGGCTGTGGAGGGGGCAGAAGTGAATAACTCTCCCAGCAGCTCACTGAGAGGGTGAGCCAACTGGCAGTCCAGTCATCTGGGTGGATCCCAACTGTAAAGTCAGGATAAATCCAGCACCTAGCCTGGTTAAGTGTTGTCAGCCAACAGCGGACTTTAGCCCACTGGCAGCTGAAAATGGATCACAGGAGTGCAGAACGTACTACACTCCTGTGATTCATAGGAGAAATGGGGCCAATAAAGCTTTGGCCATACTTCTCCTTTAATTAGAAGTCTTTTGTATGTTTGCAAACCCTTGATCTGCTTGAGCTGGATTTTTAATAGTGTGGGGTTTTCTACCTTTTCTGTGGCTTTTAAAAAATTGCCTTCCCTTTCTGCGGCACAAACAGTAGATTTAAATGTAATTGTTTTGTTGCAGATTTCTGAATTTGGGAGAAATGAGAGTGCCACTGTGCTCAGTACAGATCCCCAATCTCCTCACTCAGTGTGGGGCCTATCAGACTTCACAATCTACTTTAGTAAACATTGGCAAAGTTTCAAAACCTCTTCCACAGTAGAAGATGGGCTGAAAATGTGACACTCTGCACACTAGGCATAAGGAACAGAAAAGTGAAATTAGGAGGTGTCTGGTCCTCTTCAATTGTGGTTATATGAAAAATCACTCATTAGCTTTCTACAACTATCTGCCCCATCCCCATGGAGTCTCATTTTTCCAGCTGCAGCTGTGTAGACTCACCTCTATTGCATTGTCCATATTGTGGGTATAATTTAAATAACAGTGAAAATGAAATGACCTTGTAATGACTTTAGCATCTGGGTTTAGGGCATGGATCTCCAAACTATGGCCCTCCAGGTGTTACGGAACTATACGTCCCATGAGGCATTGTAAAACTCTGACATCCACAGACATGACTAGGCATGATGGGAATTGTAGTTCCTGAATTGGAGGGCCATGGTTTGGAGACCCCTGGTTTAGGGCGTCAGGTGTTGATTGTTACTGCCAACAGATGTAAGAAGTCACTGGCTCACTTGACCAGAGTAACTCAGAAGCCTCTGGGTGACTCTACTCACAACAAAAGTGTTATGGATAGACTAGCACGATAATGATAACAATTGATTCTCCTAAAATTCCCAAGAACCAAGAACACTGGGATTCATCTCAGGCAACAACAACAACAAGGCAGATAAACAAGTGTCACTGCCAAATGTGCTGAGCTCATTTACTAGGCATGCAGGGACTCACGGAACTTCCTGTGTCAGGACTCTATACATGTTTCATTTGGGGGAGGACAGCACTTATACACAAAATATTCATATTTAAACACCAGCCAAAGAAGGAAGCACAACAACGAAGGCTGCGCATTCTCCTTTAGCCTGCACATTTAGTGAAAGAATATGCCAGTGAGAATAAACTATAAATAGCATTAGCACAAGCAATCCGTGGAAACTAGGAAGATGGACCTCTCTGAATTCACTAACCCTTTCAATACTAGTGTAGTCCTACAAGAGAAAAAAAGTCAGTAACTTAACAAAAGGAGAAAAGGGAGAGAAGTATCCCTTATCAGCCATTCAGAAACAATTTCACTACACTCCCTTGCCTTTGCCTAATATGACACTTTCATGAGAAACGTATGGGGCTGCCATTGCTGTCCTCTGCTTTAAGAACATTAATTCCCTTGATGTCATGGTGATGCTTTGTTTTCAAGATGTCATGGTGATGCTTTGTTTTCATTGCTTTCTGATCTGGAAAAATATAGAGATAAGGAATTCTGACACCTTGACGAAGCTCATTTACGACATGTTTGTTCCAGGTCTGTAATGCAAAAGAATTAAAGCCAGACACAGCCAGGTAATTAGCATTTTCAAAAGAGGCCCAGCAATGGCAGCCCTCATATGTTTCTCATGGCAGATTCACTTTAAAGGAGATGTACAGCCAAAGCTCGTTTGGCTGTACTTCTCCTGGGGATCACAGGAGTGCAGTTCGTTCAGCACTCCTGAGACCCATTTTCAGCAGACAGCGGGCTGAAGTCACAGAGCTCAGTAAAGATCGCCACCATATGGTTGGGCTCCGCCCACATGCCTGGACTGGCAACCGGCTCGGCCTCTCAGCGAGCCGCTGAGAGCTTGAGCCGGGTGCTCCAGTCCCCTCCACAGCCCAGCGCTTCAGTAAGCGTGGGGGGCAGAGCAGAGAGTGGTGACTGACAATCACCAGCTCTCTGCTCACGGAGAGCTGTGAGAACCAAGCGATTGGCAGTGTTTGATCACTCGGTTTTCAACATTACGGCTGGCGGGGGACAGATGCAGCATTGGACCGATGCTGCATCCAGCTAGTTAAGTATGATTCTACAAAAAAAAAAAATGATTCCCGTACTTCTCTCTTAAGCTGGCAACATAGGGAGAATGTTGATTATTCAGAGATTAATGACCAGACCCACAGATTATACTCTCCAAATCTCCTGGAAGGCATAAAGTGAAGTGCGAAATTAATTTCTATTTCATCAACAAAGACTAACAGAGAGTTCACAACTCTATGGATTCCTTGTAACCCTGATGACAGGCTCAAGTTCCACCAGTGTGATTGTTCTGGCTCTTTATACAGGGAGCTAGTCCAATTTTCTCAGACACGTTACAACATACTATAGGGTATGACCATAAACAAAATGTAATTGTCCAGTCTCTAATTGTCAATCACTGTGTTTGATCCACATTACCAGGAGAAACCTCTTTGCCAAGTATTAGGAGGATTTAGAAAGACACAAATATAAAAAGTAATGTAACATTAGAAAGGTCAGCTTGGGATTCATTCACAGGGTTTCACACCAGATACATTTTCTTGCAATTGGATATTGCAGACAGACTGTGTGGTACATTACTGTCTGTGGGGCTCATTCTCACCAAACCCATGCAAAACATGTTTCAGGGTGCAGTTTATTTTGAAAAAAATCTGCATTGATCTAGTTCCATGCTAAACTCCCCCGTTAGCTTTTCTCCCCCTGTTACGGGGAGGGACGTTTCTCTGGTCTGTGAGTTATTATACATCGCTATGTGACTGCATTATTACTAGACCTGCTGGTCTCTATTGTTAAACCACTTTTCTTGTATTTTGTTTTTTCTTCAATAACATTTTTTGAACAAGGAAAAAAATCTGCATGTTGTAGGTTTGGGCTTATTCTAATAACCTTAATGGACCCTTCAAGATGGCACACAAATGGGTCTGAAAACAAATGACAGCACACACAATACTGCATGTGTTTTTACTTGCTTTTGGCATGAGCAAGTACTAAGACAATTATCTACAGTCTCAAAATACTGCATGCATTTCAGTTGCTTTTGACACGAGCAAGCTCTAAGACAATTATTTACAATCCCAGCACTTATATTTCCAGTAAGGTTCTAATGGTGGCTTAAGGAGCATGAGATCTGAGTGCTTCTTTAAATAACCAATAGTTTACAGATTAGGGAATGAGCCAAGCAAAGAAAATAAGTAGCACAGTTTCCATATGTACCAGCTTGTCTCAATTGGATCTGAAGTTGAAAATGTAACCACTAGAGGTGTTCAGTAAGGTCTCCAAGACCAGGTAGTAATCACATCTTTAGTTTAATATATGAAACATCTACTTGTGTATTGACAGTTTTGAAAATCAAAAAGAAATACAAGTATAGGTTCCAATAAGGTTATTAAAGATATGTACATTAACTTTTTCAAAAGTCTGCAAAGTCCTGCTTCCTACCTGAAAACAGGGACCTGAAGATGTTTCCTTCGGACTTGGATGAACTTATCAGTAGTGCCACCAACATCTGTCTTTTCTTGCAGACAGGAGTCCAACTGTGTGGCTAGCTTTGTATCGCTTGTTCTCAGGAGGTTACAGGGCAACATAGCTCATGAAAAGTCGCTAAGGACCGTTCATGTTGGCATCAGCATGTGTTGGTATTTTATAAACGGAATGTCAGGGATATATGTGCAAGAGAGTGCGGAACAAAGCCAGATGTTTGTCTTAGATGGGAGGGGAAAAGGAGGGGAAAGTATACAGTTTTAGAAAGAACCTCGCGCGGCTTTATATATTTATTTCCCTCAGTATGTCAACAATGGAGGAAAGCAGATGTGCTAGTCCAGGAATCTGGATTAACTGTTTGATATGTACATTCTAAGTAAATGTAGTTAGTTAATGTGGGGGGCACTAAACAACATGGGAATAATATAATGAATATTAAAAAGTTAACAACAGACTGTGTCAGTCACACTCAAGTTGCAATACAAATTAAATCAGATTCTTCATTGTGTCTGTTAGGAACATTTAACATTTTACTTGAGACCAGTGAGTTTAAAGTTGAACTTTAGGCAGGTATAAAAGACATAAATTAATTCAGCACTGTAATCATTAAAGTGGTTCTGAAGTCAGAAGGTTTTTTTTTTTTATCTTAATGCATTCTATGCATTAAGATAAAAAATCTTCTGTGAGCCCATCTCAATTCAGCGATGTTGCAGGAGAGTGTCGGTTACCCTGGACTCTCCTTCCTCATTGGCTAAGTTGGCAGTGCTGCACCATTGTCTCCCGCTGCTGTCAATCAAAGTCAGTGAGCCAATGAGGAGAGAGAGAGGGCAGGGCTGCGCCACGGCTCTCTGTCTGAATGGACACACAGAGTAGGGGCTTGGCTCGGGAACTGTTTTTGCTGTGGGGGCACTCAACAGGAGGGAGGGGCCAGGAGCGCTGGTGTGGGGCCCAAGAAGTGGAGGATCTGGGCTGCTTTGTGCAAAACCACTGCACAGAGCAGGTAAGTATAGCATGTTTCTTATTTTTAAAGAAAAAGCAGAGACTTTAGTATCACTTTAAGGCTGACATGTGGGTAAAAACTTTATTGAAGCATTATCTAGGTACCAATAAGGTGCCTCAAATGGCGTGTGCTCTACTGGTAGCTGCTGCTTCTTTCTTGAATTTTTTTTTACACATGCATCTGCTGAAGTTCCAGTGGTGAAACCAACAGTCAGGGCTACAGCACAGCAGCTTTGTGGCTCCTCCATTCAGGGAATGTCTTGCATTCTTTTCTTGTTCAAGTATTTTATTGATGAATAGAATAGACAAAGTTCACTTACAGTAAACCAGATAGGATCAAACAACAAACGGATCCTCGCAGGGAGCAACATCATGCGCTGGGTAGAGACAAAGAATAGGAAATACATAACATAATAGCTCCTAAATCCCAATGTGTGTATTGCGAGGAATGTTTATCCAAAGTACACATATATGTCAAAAATACAAAACAACAGAATATGAAATCTCAAAAAGCCATAGCTCGGGGGGCAATGAGCTCCTGAAAAGTACCAGAAACAAGGTGTAGAAAAGAAAGGGGAAAGATGTCTTGTATTCTTTTCAAAAAAAATATAAGGCATTCTGTGATTGGACAAAGAACATATGAACGTCACAAACTCCCCTTCTCATCAAGTCTAACTAACAATTCATGATTTGCAGTGAACCTTACAGTTTAAATAATTAGTGCTACCCATAATATAAACATAATACTATTTTTGTGTATATCCACAAAACATGACCAGTTGGGGCACTTGAAAAAAGGCTTAGAAAGCAGTAGATTAGGAAGTGAGCATACCGCCCATGTAGCTTGTCCTGCTGTAGTCCGAAATAAGGGTATTTGCTGTCATTTTTTTTTTTTATTAAAAGGGCTGTGCTACAAGACAAGAGTCCTTTTTTTCAACAAGGCACTGTTCAAACAGGCAATGGATGCAGAATAGCACCAACTGTTCTGGGTGATGGGTTGTTCCCACATTTGGAGTGTTCTACCAGAAATTAATAATTAACATGTGTAGGGATTTAACAAAGTACATTCTATCCGACTAGATATTTTGAATGTGTTTAAAAGGAGCCAGGACCCTGTCAAGAATCCCTTTTAAGCCCCCTTTGAACATAATCTAAGTTTACTTAAAGTATAATTCCAGGCTAAACATAGTCTCAAAAATGTTCCCACCCCTTTCCTAATACCTATGATTAACCGATGCAGGAAATATGTATATCACGTGATCCGCTGTGTCAATCAGCTGCGGCTCCAGGGGAGATGAGAGAGCACTTGGCAATGGCTGGGAAGGCCTGGGAGAGGTGATACCACTCCTAGGCTCCTACTTCTCCCCTGCAGTCACTACTAGGTCATGTGACATGAATGGAGCAGGCTGAACATCGGTAAGCATATACAGCTTTCTTACACAGGTTAGTCATCAAAGATGTTGGCAGAGGGGGGAAGCATTTTTTGAGACTAACTAGGTTTAGCCTGGAATTCTACTTTAATGTTCTGCCACATGAGGAAATATTGGCAATCAATCACGCATTAAAGCAGAGTTCCAGGCCAAAATACAATATCTCACAAAAGTTAGTACACCCCTCACATTTTTGTAAATATTTTATTATATCTTTTCCTGCGACAACACTGAAGAAATGACACTTTGTTACAATGTAAGGTAGTGAGTGTACAGCTTGTATAAGTGTAAATATGCTGTCCCCTCAAAATAGCTCAACACACAGCCATTAATGTCTAAACCGCTGGCAACAAAAGTGAGTACACCCCTAAGTAAAAATGTCTAAATTGGGCCCAAAGTGTCAATATTTTGTGTGGCCACCATTATTTTCCAGCACTGCCTTAACACTCTTGCGCATGGAGTGCACCAGAGCTTCACAGGTTGCCACTGGAGTCCTCTTTCACTCCTCCATGACAACATCATGGAGCTGGTGAATGTTAGAGACCTTGCGCTCCTCCACCTTACGTTTGAGGATGCCCCACAGATTCTCAATAGGGTTTTAGGTCCGGAGACATGCTTGGCCAGTCCATCACCTTTACTCTCAGCTTCCTTAGCAGGGCAGTATATGTCTGTGAGGTGTGTTTGGGGTCATTATCATGTTGGAATACTGCCCTGCGGCCCAGTCTCCAAAGGTAGGGGATCATGCTCTGCTTCAGTATGTCAGAGTACATGTTGGCATTCATGGTTCCCTCAATGAACTGTAGCTCCCCATTGCCGGCAGCACTCATGCAGCCCCTGACATGACACCCCCACTACCATGCTTGACTGTAGGCAAGACACACTTGTCTTTGTACTCCTCCCCTGGTTGCCACCACACACGCTTGACACCATCTGAACGAAATAAGTTTATCTTGGTCTCATCAGAGCACAGGACATGGTTCCACTAATCCATGTGTTTAGTCTGCTTGTCTTCAGCAAACTGTTTGCGGGCTTTCTTGTGCATAACCTTTAGAAGAGGCTTCCTTCTGGGATGACAGCCATGCAAGGGGTTGCTACTAGAAGAAAATAGTACTGAGAATAAAATCCCTGCATCTATAGACCCCTATTCTAACACTAACCTCTCTAGACCTGTAAAGAAAAACTCACTATACATACCTTTTCTGATGCCGATTTGACCCGCTCGTCAGCGGTGGAAGCTCTGATCCCACGCTGAGCTGTCAGCCACGGCTTTGCTGTGTGAGCAGGTGCAGAGGACACGATCAACAACTGAAGCCCCATAGTAACTCTATGGGTTATGTCACACCCCATTCATTTCACAGCCATTGTCAGCTGTGTCCACTGCAGAGCTTCCGCCGCTGGAGATCGGGCAGGATCTGGTTCAGAAAAGGTATGTATAGTGAGTTTTTCTTTACAGGGCTAGAGAGGTTAATGTTAGAATTGGGGAGGGGGGGTCTATGGATGCAGGGATTTTAGATTTAGGGTGAACTTTCACTTTAATGATCTCTCCATTCACTATTGACCTCACTATTCAGTACTTTCTGTTCCGCAGACCTGAACAAGGTATATGGACCAAGAGTTCTGACTTCTACCTGATTTTCTCATCTACATGCTTGTTCCAGGTCAGTGACATTGTGAGTATTGAAGAGACAACTAGGCAACTCTTAGAAGAAAACAAGCAATGGCACATTCCTCTTACCAGAGGTTTGATTTAAGCTCAATTCAATAGTGGAGCTATTAACAGCTATAGATCAAGGAGAGGAAATTAGTTACCCGCTGTTGGTGAATATTGAGAGCGGACGCAGTGGCAACCTAAAATAGCCAGCACATTGTAAATGTTGGCTTTGCTCTTTCCCTGAAGGGGTAAAAAAAAGTAATCCCATTCCATTAAATTCTATGCATAAAAAGGTAGCAATATCACAAGGGAGCTTGTTTCATTGTGCCTGCAGCAAAGAGCCACTCCATTTTCTTCAGAGAGGCAAGTTAAGATTATCCAGGCAGGGAGTGGGAGACAATCTCAAGTTGCTCAATGCACAATTCACAGCATGATTGCTAATGAAGTTTACTTATCAGAAAAAAGAGAAGCTGGAGGCTGGCAAGAGATGCCTGCCAACTGAAGTGGTTCAGTAAGACATTACTCTTTATATGGCACTTTGTACTTTTTGATAAGTCACTTGACCCATACTGTCTTATCTGTTACATGATTTTCATGTGATCGAACTTGGCAGAGCATCCCTTTTCCCTTTGGAAATAATATATTTTGGCAGCTGCAATGAACATATGAAAGATAGTAGGTTGAGTTACCATCAGGCTATCCACTTGCTATACTATAATTGCTTCTACCAAGCCATGCCAATATGAAAATAAGGGAAAAAGTAATTTGTAGAAAGAAGGATAGGCTGTTCTTTTTCCAAGATTTCAAAAACCTGATGCAAAATTAAATTATTAAAATGTGATAAAAAAATAATATTAAAAAAAATATATATACAGTATCTCACACAAGTGAGTACACTCCTCACATTTTTGTAAATATTTTAATCTATCTTTTCATGTGGCAACACTGAAGAAATGACACTTTGCTACAATATAGTGAGTGTACAGCTTGTATAACAGTGTAAATTTGCTGTCCCCTCAAAATAACTTGACACATAGCCATTAATGTCTAAACCACTAAGTGAAAATGTTACAAGTGTTAGTGTTACAAGGTCTCAGGTGTGAATGAGGAGTAGGTGTGTTAAATTTGGTGGTATTGCTCTCACACAATCATACTGGTCACTGGAAGTTCAACATGGCACCTCATGGCAAAGAACTCTCTGAGGATCTAAAAAAAAGAATTGTTGCTCTACAGGGGTGGGGGGTCAGCCTGTCAGTGCTCAGACCATGCCCACTGCATCAAATTGGTCTGCATGGCTGTCGTCCTAGAAGGAAGCCTCTTCCTTCTAAAGCCCACAAACAGTTTGCTGAAGACAAGCAGACTAAGGACATGGATTACTGGAACCATGTCCTGTGGTCTGATGAGACCAAAATAAACGTATTTGGGGAGCGCAAGGTCTCTAACATCCACCAGCTCCATGATGTCGTCATAGAGGAGTTGAAGACGACTTCAGTGGCAACCTGTGAAGCTCTGGTGAACTCATAGTTAAGACTATGCTGGAAATAATGATGTGCAAACAAAACATTGACACTTTGGACCCAATTTGGACACTTTCACTTAGGGATGTACTCACTTTTGTTGCCAGCAGTTTAGACATTAATGGCTGTGTGTTGAGTTATTTTGAGGGGACAGCAAATTTACACTGTTATACAAGCTGTACACTAACTACTTTACATTGTAACAAAGTGTCATTTCTTCAGTGTTGCCACATGAAAATATTTACAAATATGCGAGGGGTGTACATACTTTTGTGAGATACTGTGTGTATACATATATATATATATATATATATATATATATATATACACACACACATTTCTGTGCAAACATTTTGCATAGAAGTGTTAATAGATCAAGGCTCTGTGGGGGCCACCAAACCATCACTTCCAGGATTCCACATTCTTGTTTACGCTGAAGATAGTTCTTAAAGACATTGGCTATGTGTTTGGGGTTGTTGTCCTGCTTCAGAATAAATTTGGGGCCAATCACATGCCTCCCTGATTGTATGGCATGATGGATAAGTATGTGCCTGTATGTCTAAGCATTGCAGACACCACTGATCCTAATCAAATCTCCAACTTTATTTTCTGAAATGCAGCTCCCCCATGCTTCACTGTTGCCTGCAGACACTCATTATTATTCTACAGCCAAATATTTGAAATTTTTACATTTTAGTCCAGAGCACCTGCTGCCATTTTTCTGCACCCCAATGTCTATGTTTTTGTGCAGAATTGAGTCCCTTAGCCTTGTTTCCATATCGGAGGTATGGTTTTTTGGCTATAATTCTTTCATGAAGATTACTTCTGACCAGACTTCCCTGGACAGTAAATGGGTGTGCCTGGGTCTCACTGGTTTCCAACATTTCTGTCCGGATGGCACTGTTGGATATCTTCCGATGTCAAAAAGCTTAGCTGACCATTGCATCTATGGTCCTTAACATTACCAGCTCCTTTGTGCTTCTTCAAAAGAGTTTGAACAACACATCTTAAAACCCCAGTTTGCTTTGAAATTTTTGCCTGGGAGAGATCTTGATTATGCAGTTAAACTACCTTGTGTCTTGTTGCTGTGCACAGTCTTGACAACCTCACCTTAGTAGCACAGTTTGGCTGTTCCTAACCCAGTTTCAAGCCTCCTATACAGCAGTTTCTGCTTCAGTTACTAACTGTGTTTCAACCAAAATATTAAATTATTGACCATTAGCAACCTGCTTGATATAACTGGTCAATCATACACCTGACTCTAATCCTACAAAATCCCTGACTTTGTGCAAGTGTACAAAGTGTGCAAATGTAATAATTGATGTTGGTTTGAAATCAAAGGGTAGACATATCAAATATTGATTTAGATTTTTATTCTGTTCACTCACTTTATATTTTATAAATTGATAAAAATAAACTATTAAAATATATATTTTGAAAGCATTCTTAGTCGACAGCATTTCCTCACGTCTGCCTAAAACGTTTGCCCAGTACCTTCTGCAGTTGCATCTCTAATAAATATGTGTGTTTTGGTTTAGTTCTAATCAGTCTAATCATTATAATGTTTACCTTTTCTGGACACTGTAGGTTTTCTAAGCCTGGCGGGTTGATTGCTTGAGCCTGTTACTAGAAAGAGGTTCCAGTAATCAGCTTGGGAAGGATTACCCAATAGATCATGAATATTTATCTGACTCAGCCAAACCCTGATGGAGTTGTTCAGAAGTATAGCCTGTGGAGATAACAAATTTTGGAAAGCACCAGAAGGTTTTTTCCTCTGGGGCTTTGCCCCTGGGAGGGTGCAATATGTAAACACTGTTTTTAACCAGGCCTCAGAATGTGCTATGTGCTAAAGTTCCTTGGGAACAAAGTTAAAGCTGGAGCAGATGCATCAAAGGAGCTGGGATGAACAGAGATATTCTTGCCTTAAGAGGGTCACAGAGAATCTTTACTTTACAGAAGGATCTTTACTCAGAGACTCACGTATTTTTGTCTGTTTACAGAGGGACAGAATTCAGAACTTGGTGGAAGGACACACTGTGTCATAGCTTTATCATACTGTCCTCTGTCTAGCAGCATTACCTTTTAGAGGTCTTCCTCATAGGACCCATTGCTGATTTAATTCTATTTCTTCCTATTTTGTGTTTATGGATATCCTGCAACCCTAAACCACCTCTCCTACATGTAGGAAATATGGAACTACAAGTCATTTGTGTATGTGAAATATGATGAAAGAGAGCTGAAGCTATTTTTTTCTGATAAGCTGTAGCTTATCTATTATCTATTTACCTAGTGGCATTGCCAGTCTTGTGAGGCCATGATATAACATGTAAGTAAGTCCCCACAAGTTCTATGGAGGCATTGTGCTTTACATCATTGTGTTGAAACAACTACTGCAAACGTTGTTAACATTTTTATGGTCTAACTAGTTCCTGACAGAGCCCTTTGGCACATCAGTGCATGTGCAAGTTTCCCAGGCATGCACAAAGATTGCAAAGTATTGGGACTTCTGTAATAGCCATTTTTGTGAAAGTGCAGGGAGGAAACCACGCATACACAGATGTGCTGGGAAACTCACATGCGCACCCATATGCCACAGAGCTCAATCAGGATCCAAAGCCCTGGCAGAGAGAGGGGCGGGGGGCACAAAAGTCATTGTTGACTATATGAGAAATGCGGTAGTGCTGCTTTGCAGCATAAAAAATCCTTTAAGTTAAAAGACAATGTATATCTAATTGCGGGGGGTTTAGTTAGTTCAGGGTGAAGGTCTGCTTTAAATCAAGACTAAACCCATTAATTAACACTTTCATAAAACAATTATATTCAAGGCATGCCACAATACAACCTATTCACATCGCTGCCCACAATGGATTTGTGCAATGAAGGAAAAGGAGCACATTGGTTAGCTCATTCCTCAACTTTCTCTATTCTCACATCTGTCAACATGTTCCCTGCCATGCAACGTATCTGATTAGCCCCAGTGTTGCAACTCCTTTTCCAGTTTTGTGTTCTGCTGTACATGGGATTGTAAAATGCCAAGCCATGTTCAGTAACTTGCACTTTTAAAAAAATCACTTTTGACTACTTTTATTTTCTTTTTGTAATCATGGACACCTTAAAATGTATGACCAGAAACTTGTCAAATATTCTGTGGTCAAAACCATGCTGATATATGTTTTTCTTCCCTTTCACGCAATTTTGTCTGTGCTATCACAGTCAAATTGCAGAATTTTTAAAGCAGCTTTGGGCAGTATATACATACACTTATGTTGCAAAAACAGTTTGCTGTCACTTAAGTTTTTAGGCATTACTTGGTCACATGATTATACAACTTTATGCATCAATAGCTTGAACATGCAGAGAACAAAATTATGGATATCACAAAGAAATGCCAGCAGTAGCATGCAAAACAAAGACTCCACCAATATCAATAACGTCATTTTAAAGGTGCACTTTTGTTATAAATAGTGTTGAGCGAACCCGGACTGTAACGTTCGGGTCCGTACCGAACTTTCGGGTGTCCGTGGCACGGACCCGGACCCGGACATTTCAAAAATCGTTCGGGTTCGGTCCGGGGTTCTGCTATTTTATTCCACGTGTTGAGAAGCTGCAGGGCAGCCAATCAACAAGCGTTTCACTGGTTTGCCCTTAGAAGCCATCACAGCCATGCCTACTAATGGCATGGCTGTGATTGGCCAGTGCATCATGTGACCCAGCCTCTTTATAAGCTGGAGTCACAGTGCTGCAGTCACATGCTCCTTGGGTTAGTATAGGGAAAGGTAGCTGACGGCGTGAGGGACAGATTTTAGCCATTTTAAGACCTGATCCTGCATCCTGAGATAGATTACTTTACTACTGCTGTCTGTGCTGTTGCTCTGAGGACAGATAGCAGAAATTAGAGATTTCAC
>BLSH010060248.1:1182705-1196482 GCA_018402905.1 Glandirana rugosa
GCTCGTCCCGGGAGACTAAGGATGACATATTTTCACGTAACATAAACATGACAGATGGGAGTTCAACATTTCTCGATGAGTTTGACAACCGCGATATATTTAGGACATAATATTATTATTATTAATAAATCATTCGTCGTTCCTCATTTATTGAAGGAATAATTTCCACAGAAATGTAAAAATAAGATTACCTTGTTTCATAAAACATCAGAAGGTCCTCGGACTACTCACCCGGGAACGTCCTCGAATTGTTCACCCGAACACTCCTAAATATTGATCTCAACTCGCTTGTGGACCTTCAAGCCCAAGACGACCAGGCAGGCTCCGTGCGATCGTTCGGGTTCCGTCCGGACCCGGACCCGGACTTTGTCACGAAGTTCGGACGGACCAGCAGAACCCGAACTTCCAGGTGTTCGCTCAACTCTAGTTATAAATCCTCACAAGCCCACTTGTTAAGCTCCTGCAAGGGCCCACTCATCAGGCTCCTGGAAGACTACAAAATACTTTGTTCCATTAGAATAAAAATGTAAAGACACCTTTAATAAGGAAGTTATTTACTCCTTGCTGCTTACTAAATAATTATTATTATTATAATACAGGATTTATATAGCGCCAACAGTTTGAGTAGCTCTTTACAACTTGAGGGTAGACAGTACAAATACAATGCACTTTTATACAGTAGGAATCAGAGGGCCCTGCTCGTTAGAGCTTACAATCTAAGAGGGAATGTCAAGAGATACAAGAGGTAATAACTGTGGTAGATGAGCTGATGAAGAAGATACATGTACAGTTGTTAGGTGGGGGCCAGATAGGCTTCTCTGAAGAGATGAGTTTTCAGGGATCGACTGAAAGAGGACAGATTAGGGTAGAGCATTCCAAAGGATGAGAGGGGCTTTGGAGAAGTCCTGGAAGCGGGCATGAGATGAGGTGACAAGAGAGCTAGAGAGCAGGAGGTCTTGGGAGGAGCGAAAAGAACGATTTGGTTGGTATTTTGAGACCAGGTTAGTGATGTAGCTGGGGGCCAGGTTGTGGATGACTTTATAAGTTAATATTAGTATCTTGAATTTAATTTACTGATTGAGTGGCAGCCAATGGAGGGATTGGCAGAGGGTTGTAGCAGACGCCGAGCAGTTTGTAAGGTGGATGAGCCTGGATGAACCAAAAACTAGAACTGATACAAATCCTAAAATTAGAAATATGTGGGCATGGTTGGTATTGGTTTTGCAGACAGCTACACTGTAATGTGTGTATCTCTGTATCTCTTTTGCAATCACTTCTATTACTACCAAATATTTTTGTAACATGTGCGAGAGATATAACCGCAAGATTACTAAACATTCTTCTTGTACCCCCAGCATACTTCCTGAAAAGACATCAAATCTCTGTCTCAGGAGACCCTTTGCCAGCAGATCATTTGGCCAAGATGATTCCTGTGGGGTCATAACTGCCAGGGTCTCTTCAGTCAGAGAAGGCTGAGTATCACCAGCTGGATACAGCAGAGGAATAAGCAATGGACCCATTTCTGTAACAAATGAAGTTGAACTTGCGCTCTCCTTCTGCTGGCAGTATTCACCTTGCTCTGTCTCTCCTTTCCATTTTCAGCTTATTTCTTCCTCTGAAATTTAGATTCAGTATTCCAATTGTACTGCTTCACTAGAAGTTCTTATGTATAGTTCCATAAGCATCTTATGACCTCCTTCTCAAATCCAATACTTGTAGTGAGGTATTTTTATTGTCAAGGCCCTGAATTCAGTTACATTCAGCTTCAAACCCCTACTTAGAGATTGGATCATTCTAAACCAAGGGGGGGAGCCACGCTCATACATTAAATAAAATATCTGATACAAATGTACCACCCTCCTAGAACAGGTTACTAAAGAGGTTCAGGCAAATTTAGTTTTTGACTCCTCTAAACAGTGGAGCAGTGTTAGATTTGTTTTGGCTGCTCCGGTTCTCACACGCTGCAGGCTCAGCTACCTCCCCCTGTACTCTAGTAAGTTAGAGGGCTTGAAGAGGCTGACCCTAGGCCTGGGCCTGAATTTATGAGTTCTCAACCAATCCCTGGGGGGGAGTGCCTAGTAGGTGGCTGAGAGAAGATAAATAGTCTGGGACAGAAAAAGCAGGATTCTTGTCCTGAAGGAGGATATTCCAGCCTTCTGGGAAAGTCAGCTGAAGCCTGCAGAGAATTCACTGAGGTCTAGCTATGCTAGAGTTCATCGAGGTCTCAGCTCAGTGGAGCTGAAGGGCCTAATTTCCTGGAAGTGGTTCAGAACCATGTAAAGGGGGTGCACTAATGATCTGGCTTGGAGATTCACCGGTATCACGTCAGTATTGGACAGAGGTGTCCAAGTATCTGGAGATACAGCGTGTAGAGGCCTAGAAGTAGGATCCTAGTAACTTTTTGCTGTTAACCCTTCATGTGACTGCTTCAGTTCTGCTAAAATGGGATTTGCCCTGCTGGGAGTCACAGAAGTTCTTGTGTCCTTAGTCTCTGCAAAGAGGGGGTGCCCCCCTGAAGAGAGTAGACAGAATAGAAAGAATCCTCCAAATTTTTTGTGCAACCCATTCTGGAGTATTTCAAAGCTTTTGCCACACCTAATCCAAGTTTAATCAGCAATAAAACCTAAAAAGACACATGGTTATTGTGAAAGCCTGTAAAAGCATCATGGCCTGGATGCCTTGGGACCCAGAAGGGAATAGAACCTGGGACAAATCAGTAGGACCAGTTAAGGGATTTGCGCTACACATAGCATGACATTTGTGCAACATTAATCTGTCATATTTGTTAATAGTTAAACCAATTAAATGGAAGAGGACATGTCTCCAAACGTATCTTACAGCATCCCTAGACCCCTAAATCCCAGAGAGCCAAAATTGTTGTTGTGTCAAGTGGGAGCTCACCACTCCTATCCCCTGCATATTTACTGGCCAGCAAGGCCGAGCATCATACTGACAAATCAATAGGAAAGTCTTAGCTTAAAATGACAGGCCTGTTTTTTACACTATGGAAATGACAAAGATTGAATATAAAAGCCTTCCAGATTTTAAGCTTCAAAGGACCTAGAGAGGACATCCATAGGCATACAGGTAATTCTAAGTTATGACTGGTTTGCTTTAACCAATACATGGCCAGCAATGACATCCAGGGACATCAATCCTTGAATCAGTTCTTGAAAACCTTGGACATCAAGGAATTAGGAACTCACATTGCACAGAATTGATGGGGGAATCAAATGATATGATTTAATTTTGATATAGTGTGGTTGGCAAGACTGTATTTGCATAGGGATGAGAGGTGCAGGCTCATAAGAATAAGCTTCCCTGATGCCGCTTCCCCTTTTTATTTCACAGATGATATTCATGACTGACGTTGTGCTGCAACTTCCTCCAGTAACTAAGATGTTAAAGCTATTTAACTTTCGATTCTGTGCCAATTATGGCCCCAAGAGAAGGGATTAACTGTTAATTTAGAGGTTGGTGAAAGTGATTGTCTGCCACTGAGAAGGATTTGCTACTTTTAAACTGCCTTTGGCCAGCTGCTAGGCTTAAATTAAGCACCTTTTTTTCTCATTCCATTTCCTTGCGCCAAAGGGGTCAGCATTTTGTTTTGTAAGTGTGTACCCTCGATGAAAGATAACTCACTATTCTGGACGTTTGTGGCCTCTCGCCATTTATTTTTATCCATTTCCAAACGTAGTTTCTGTTTAAACATTGCTAAAATAAAACCATTTTAGACTACACTCCAGGGTTCAATCTTCTCAGTGTTTGTGGTATAGTGCGCATAGGTTTTTTCTCTCAAGACAAAGTAGAAGAAAAATTAAAATAAATTGCTGCAGCAAGTTGGGAAAGTAAATCATTTTATGCTGTAACTGGATTTGTCATTTTTAATATGCGCTAGCTGAACACGGAGATAAAAAGAATCCCAGTTTAAAGAGTGAACAATGATTCTTATACATAAATAAATTGGTAAAAATGTGATGTATATACAGATCAATATTTTATCTTAGAAATATTAGTATGTTATATTCATCAACTGACATTCTGCAAACCACTAAACACACAGGTGAAATACATATGTTTTATCTGTAAAAGGATTTCTAATCCTGTTGAATACAGTTGAATACTGTCCATGGTACTTTTTTATTTACACTGCCGGTTACATTTTCAGCACAAGCTAAGACATAATTATGCTCCTCGGCACCATCTAGTGGCCAAAATGCAGTGTTTTCCACATTCACACATTCAAATTGCAGAGAATATAGCCTAGAACAGTGTTTCCCAACCCAGTCCTCAAGGAACACCAACAGGTCATGTTTTCAGGATTTCCCTCAGATGAAACAGCTGTGGTAATTACTAAGGCAGTGAAACTGATCAAATCACCTGTGCAAAATAATGGAAATCCTGAAGACATGACCTGTTGGTGTGCCTTGAGGACTGGGTTGGGAAACACTGGCCTAGAAACATTCAGGCTTGCTCCATTTGTATAAAACAAATTTACCTGCAATTTAAAGGTATGAACAGCTATGCAAAGTTTGTATATACACACTTCTTAATCTTAAAGTATAACTACAGCCCAAATCATTTGGAAGCAACAAAAAAAGAGTTTTGACTTTGGATACACTTTGGGGGTGCACTCAGAATCTGGTGCATCTATGGATAGAAACCCATCACCTTCTATATTTTATTGTCAAAACTGAATTGAACAAGCTGAATTTAGAAGCTGATTGGTTAATATGCATAGCTGCACCAGATCCAGTTTTAGTAAATCCTCCCGCCCCCTTTAAGTCTGTGGCTCCTAACTTGTAGCCCTTTGGAACTTTTAAAACAGCTCTCAAAGTCCCTTTTTTCTTTTACATAGTTAGGCCCCTTACACATGGTGGGCTCCATTGGATTCCAGCTGGGAATCTGTCTGCTGATCCCCAGCTAGGGTTGCCACATCATCCCTTTAATCCAGGTCACGGGAATTACACAGGTTCTGAGGCTAATTTAATGCAGATAAGCCACAAAGTGAGTTTAATTACCACCTTAATCAGCCACAGAACCTGTGCAATTATATGTGTCCTGGATTAAAGGGATGATGTGGCAACCCTATCCCCTAGTGGATGGCTGGTCAGTGTCCACTCCGCTTATGCAGGGCGAATACAGATACAGCCCGCTCTCCTCTATGGGCGGTCAGAGGTAAAAGCGGTCCACCTGTCCGTTTACTCTCAACTGCCATCCCCATCCATCTATTTTTAGCAGATAGGATTGGATGTCAGCGGGTATCAACGGACACATGTCTATTGACTCCCGCTGCTCCAGGGAGGAGACTGGAGGGTCCGATCAGGTCCACCGGTCAGTCCGCTAGTGTGAAAGGAACCTTACTTTTTCCTGCACTGTTCATCCCTTTTTTCTGTTAATGTTTTTGATCTTGCTGAGAAGAATATACATTGTGGAACAAGCTATTTTTAAGGTGGGTGTTTGAAATATAAAGAAATATTGATTTGTAAAGGGGCTATAAGAGCAGTGATCTTTAGAAGTCTCATGTCCGTGTGTCTCCAGTCTATGATTGCCTCCTGAAGCATGTCTGCAGTCTCTGACCATCCTTGTAACATGTCTGCATTCTCTGACCATCCTTGTAACATGTCTGCATTCTCTGACCCTCCTTGTAACATGTCTGCAGTCTCTGACTGCTTACAGTAATATTATAGTTACTGAATGTTAGGAGAGGCCCTTTAGTGATGTCAGGAGCTGCACTTTAGGGGTCCTGTGTCAAGTCATTTAAAGTGGTCTGCTTTAAGTCAACCAATCAGGTGCAATCAAAATCATTTTTTTTGGGGTGGGGTTTGTTAATTTACCCCCCACATGACTGGGTATTCAAAGTGAACACAGGTTCTCTAAATCTATAATTTTTATTTTGATAAGTGAACAACTTCTGTTCCTTTAGTAATTCAACTTTGCTGTAACTTAGTTTATTAACTGGTGATCCAGCCAGTAAGTTTGTTGTTTTTCAACTTGCTTTAACAGACCGAGCTGTCCAGAAAAAGTGGCAGTTTATGGGTTAAACACAGGGGTGCTTAAAATGGTCTGTTTTTTTCATAACTGCTTAAAAGGTGTCAGCTGGAGAACAGCTTTAAATTGATTGTCACTTATGTAAGGTCTAAATCTTCTAGTCCACCTAACACTACCTTATAGTCCATGCAAAAAAGAGAAAGGCTGGTGCCATGGAAGTCGGCTAAAACATTGTTTTATTATTGCATGTAAACAACAGTCAAAAAAAGCCAACGTGTTTCGGCCATCAGGTCTTAAGCATGGCTAACAAATAAGTGACACAAAACAGCTTAAATAGTGTAGACTAAATCACATGGTGTGTTGTCTTTTCCTTTCAGCATGTTCTGGGTTGATTTACTAAAACTGTAGCACTCAGAATCTGGTGCCAGCGGTGCATGGTAGCCAATCAGCTTCTAAACTTCTTAGCTTGTTCAATTAAACTTTGACAATAAAACCTGGAAGCTGATTGGTTTCTATGCAGAGCTGCACCAGATTTTGCACTCTCCAATTTGGTGAATGACTCATTCACTGCTGTATAAATATACCCCTATGTTCCTTTAACTAACCCATGGCACAATTTTAGCATGTCAATTCTATGATCATTGAATGACCCGGTGTACTTTCATGCCACCTGGCAGTCTAGCATTGGCAGCTTTAAATGTGCCAATTTTAAATTTCCTAAGCACCTGGCTTGCTAAGAAGGCACCTAGAGGAGAAAGGAGCCGGCAGCGCTGGCAGGAGACATCCAGAAGAGGAGGTAAGGGACCTTTCTGTGCAGTATCCTTGCACAGAGCAGGCAAGTATTTCCTCTTTTTTCATTTAACAAATAAAAAAATGCCTTTAGTATTGCTTTAACGTAACAGTGTATTTAATATTCTGCCTAGAGTTTCCCTTTACATTACACATATTAATTACTGTTTGCTTCACAGGCTAGTCAACATTATCATTTAATCAATTTGTATTGATTTATTTTCACCTGAAAGCTATTTAAAAAAAACCCTGTCACACACTATAGCTCATAATAACAGTGTCCTGTGTATCATGTATAATTACACACTTTATCTGACATATCTTCACAACCTAATCACTAAACATATGAATATATTATGGGACCGGAAAAAATATAATATGATGACACCTGCTAGCGAGAAGTGATTTAGAATGTATTTCATTATTATTTAATTTACATCATTCTGTGGTTGATTTATTGATTATTGGTATGGTCAATTCCATTAATTCCAATTACTTTGAAATATCCTCAATGCAGTATAAGGCCAAGAGAAGCCCCACTCATGTCCATATGTTCCTCAATTCCTTAGCAATAGAATAATTCTTTTTTTAAGGTAAGACAACAAAAATGGAAGTGATTCGACAAATTAAAACATTTTTTGGGCTATTTTCAATGGTGATGAAGGTAGCATAATCATTTGATTTTGTTTTTCCTTTACAGCAAGCAAAACAGATCAACTGAAAGGAAATGTATTGATATATTGATTTTTGATAAATAGTTTGTCTTTAATTTGGTTTCAATAAAAAAAGAGAAAAAGAAATCACAAGTGGCATCAATAAAAGAGCCAGCACTCTGAGCCAAAAAAAGCTATTGCTTTCAATAGTGTCTATTACTGTAACACTGAACATTATTGTTAGAAGAAAAGGCAACCTCATCAGTGTATTGCTGATCCTTTACTGTCCAATAAAAGGCTGGGAGGGGAATGGTGACTGCTAAAGCTGAATTTAAGAAATCTTTTTTTTTCAGCTCCCCATAAGTTAGGTAAATACAATTACCACGATGTTACATGTTGTGTAATTTCTCCACTTTAAGCAGCTGTGGAGCAGAAATGGCTGCAGACAAACAGCTATAATTGTATAGAAGGATTTGCTTCATCTCTGTGTAGCATGCAAGGCTAGTCACTTCACTGGGTATCTGTAAGACCTCATACACACGGACATTTTTTGACGCTGGCGTTTTCTGGCGTTTTTTGCAGCTCTCCATGTTAGTCAATGGCCCCATAAAAACGCCAACGTTTTTGAGCTGTAGATGGCGTCGGCGTTAGTGAGCTGAAACTAGAACCCATGGCCAGCGCGTTCTGAGGCTGTAACGTTTTGGCGTTTTTTGACACCGATGCCGCAAAACGCTCACTAACGCCAACTAACGCTGTACCGGCGTTAACCGGCGTTTTTTGACGCCGATGTTTTTAGGTTGAAAAGTAGCAGAGGGATGATTTTTTTTTAAAAAACGCCTATTGACACCGACGCTCACTAACGCTCACTAACGCCGATGCATAACGCAGAAAAACGCAGATCTTTTTTCCGTGACGTCGGGCCCGACGTTTTGTTTATTTTTTAAGAAACGTCCGTGTGTATGAGGCCTAAGTGTTTACAAACATTTTAACTAGGCTGACTTCTATATGAAGCTATACTATCCCACTGACATAGGTGGAATGTACAGGGCCTGGAGCTATCAGGATTAAAGAGGCCTCTTGAGTCAAGGTGTTCCTCTGATAAAGTTCAACAGTGTAATACTGAGTCATAGATACTGCCTGGGTTACCAACCCTCCTATATCTATAGTTTCTTCAACTTGCCCTTGCAAGATTCTGAGGCTTAGATGAACCTGCTGGTAGGGAAGTTACAATTTTTTTTTTCACAATAAGTTTTATTGAAGATAATAAAGTTTACAACATTGGTATGAAGTTAACAAGCAGTAAAAATAAAAGTTATTCATCAGTTGTTTAGTTAACAGAGTGATTAAGTTTAATTACATGTAGATTCAGAAGACTGAGTTAGAGATCTGTTATTGATGCATATGTTTGTGGGCCCATTTAATAAATAAATACCTTGCTACAAAATCTTTACTTTTCTCATCATTACGGCTGTGGCCTACCACACATTGAGGTTTATTTATCAAAGGCAAATAGTTTGTGCACTTTGCAAATGCAGATTTACTAATTTTCCCCAGAGCCTCCCCAATCATATGCAAGCAAAAATGCACTTGATTGGATATTCTTTACAAAGTGAAGCTTCACCACATTCACAAAGCTCTGGGGGAAATGAGTGCAACTGCACTTACAAAGTGCATAGTCCATTTGGCTTTAGTAAATCAACCCCACGGTGTCCCTTGTAGACGTTAAGGCTCAGTTCACACATAGGCGATTCAATGTGGAGTGTGAATTTGCTAGGCGATTTGAAAGCAAGTTCAAGGCGACTTCGGGCAACTTACAACGCGACTCCATGCCAGGAGACTTTGCCTGTGGCCAATCAGAGAAGGGAGGAATTGGGTTGCCTTCAAAAATTATTTTCTTTTTCCTGTAAAGTTGTTTCAATACAGATGGGGGATCCAACTTGGAGACGGCTTCCATTGAATTCTATGGGCACAAGTTGGATAGAAGTCACCTTGAAGTAGTACAAGAGCCTTTTCTGAAGTTGCCTTGAATTTGGAGCGACTTCAGTAGTGTATATTAAGACGGCTCCCATTCATTTCAATGGGATTTCTGATGTCAAGCAACTTGAGGCAACTTGGGGCGACAGAAGTCGGATTGCAAGTCGCCTAGGTGTGAACTGAGCCTAATAGTGCCGTAGTTCGAGTACTTCTAGAGACCAGCCAATAGTCTGTATCTGTGGGAGTCTTACACCCACCGTACAATATGCATGTTTAACTCTAATCCTAGTTTGATTTTGCATGAGATGCCAGAGAAAATGATGCACAAAAGGCATTTTTACAACAATACATCTATTGGTAGGGGATGTCTTGCCAATCTTCCTTTTCATTTCTACAACACAATGAGGTGTGAGTGATGCTGTATGTGAACAACATTGATCTTTCATGCAAACCACAAATCTATATTCTATATAAATTCTGTCAGATATAAAATAAAAGAACTCTAACAACATAAACTGCTTATGAAGATAACAATCCTGTCCGACCTACAGTTGGCATTTGATGTATAATTCTTACAGGGTTATATTTTGTTTTTTATATTAAATGTAGGACTGACTCAAATCTAATATTCACAATGACATTGACATAAATCAAACATGTATAATCTTTGAGTACTATGCACTGATATGCAGCTCTTAGCATAATTGTTTTATGTTCATGGGTCTTTCTGAAATGCTTGATTATTTAGGAAGCAATTTCATTTATTACAGGGATTTATACAAAACAATCAATTTACATAGTGCTTTACATATTGTACATACACATCAATCCCTGCGCTTGAGGAGCTTACAATCTGAGGTCTCAATCTCACATGCATACATACTAGGGACAATTTGTACAGGAGACAATTTATCTGCCAGCATAGGGTGACAGATGTGCCTGGGTACACCCTAATCACCCTGTACTGTGCAGGTTACCCCTGTTGCCTGGCTACAGAGAAAGGGGCAGGGGAATCTCTGTCCTCAGACCCTTTCTCTGTCTCAAAAGTGAGACATCAGGGGTCTGTTTAGACCTCTGATATTTCATCAAAAGCCCCCAACAGGGCTCCTAAATAAAATTGTAAAAAAAAATAATAAAATATAATATTGTAAAATATAATTTTTAAAAAATTGTAAAATAATTCATAAAATAAAATAAAAATAAACTACTGACACCAATCTCTGCCCTTCTGACATATATACACACACACTCGTGTTTGTTTGCGCTTTGTGGTGCACACCCTAATGCAATAGGCTGCGCACACCTATGTCTACCAGTATATCTAGGCATGTGGGAGTAAACCTGAGTACCTAGACAACAAGGAAACTCCATGCACCTCAGAACTGGAAGGCACTAAGCAGTCCAGTTTGTCCAGCTAAAGTCAATTATGGTGAATTTCCTGGGGAAATGCATAAATACTTTATATATTCTGAAAACAGCACTTCATTTAACCCATCCATCTATCCACCTACATTATCCAGCTTTAGACGATCCCTAAAAGTTAATTTCTATTCCCACCTCCACTTAACACTAATTATGTACTTTATTTTTCCATCAGCTCTACCCTCAGTTATTACCTTTTGTATCACTTAACGCTCTCTTTTAGATTGTAAGCTCTCACGATCAGGGCCTTTATTTTATCTCACTCAAATCTCACATCCTGTATAAGAATAGTATAATAATAATAATAATAATAAACTAAAATACAACCTGTAAGACTCAAATTTGATCTTTTTGTTTGCATTTATTTAACCATAAGCCTAAGGCAAATCATAAACACATCACATAATGATTAATAGGAATATTGACCAGTATTGGTTATAAGTGATAGGTGATAATTTGGCTAATCGACAGACTGGTTAGGTATTTGGGTTGTCTGGTACACTGTAGACTCTATGACCTCCTGTAGACTTTGCCTTATATGCTCCCATTCCGGGGGAGGTTTAGTGCAGTGGAGGACTCCAATGCTCAGTAAAAGGCCATAGGTGTGCACAGCCTATTGCATTAGGGTGTGCACCCCAAAGCTCAAACACACATGCATGTGGATATATATATCTGCTTGCAGACCAACGCCGTCACTTTGCCGTTGTATACCGTTGCTATGGTAGCAGATAGCTACCATAACCCCGGTGTCTTTTTTTCAGCCAGCAATTCTGTGTATGATAAAAGTGGCCTCTGCGGCGGATTCACCGCAAGATCACTTTTATCAGCGGCGGGAGAGGTGCCCTCCCCCTCCAGCCGGTTTACGGTCATCTCCATCGCTTACCCGACCCGCCGGCGGAGATGATCGGTTCCTCTCCCCCCAGTGTCCATGAGCCGAGTGAGCAGCTGAAGCACTTGGCTCCATAACATGGCAGGGCGGAAGCGACGTCACAAGTCACATCCGCCCAATGCTTTTAAAGGGCCCTTTTTTTTCTGCACTGTCATTTTTTTTAATTAATTTTTTTTTTTTTTCTATTACAAGGAATGTTTACATTTCTTGTAATAGGAATAAAAGTGATCGCAATTTTTTTAAAAAAAAGAAGTGTAATAAAAAGTTAAATAAATAATAGTAATAATAAAAAAATGTAAAGTGCCCCGTCCCCGCGAGCTCGTGCGCAGAAGCGAACATAAGTCCTGCCCACATATGAAAACGGTGTTCAATCCACACATGTGAGGAATTGCCACGATCGGTACAGCGAGAGCAATAACTTTAGCACTCAAGCTCTGTAACTCAAAACTGCTAACCTGTAGAATTTTTTAAACATCGCCAATGGAAATTTTTAAGTTGCAAAGTTTGTCGCCATTCCGTGAGCGGACGCAATTTTAAAGCACGACATGTTGGGTATCATTTTACTCGGCATAACATTATCTTTCACATTAAGGGAAAAAAATGGCCTAACTTTACTGCTGTCTTATTTTTTAACTCAAAAAACATTTTTTTTTTTCAAAAAAAATCGCGCTTGTAAGACCACTGCACAAATACGGTGTGACATAAAGTTTTGCAATGACGCCATTTTATTCTCTAGGGTGTTAGAAAAAAAAATATATAATGTTTGGGGGTTCTAAAAACCTGGTTTTAACTCGTAAGCACCAAACCTAAAAAAGAAGCTTGGTTTTGAAGTATATATATATGCAGTGGACGATGTCAGTAGGGTAGAGGTTTTATTATTACTTTTTTACAATTTTATTATTTTTTACAATTTTTTTTTTAACAAACATTTTTTTGTTATGGTTTCTTACAGTTTTATTAGGAGCCCCACTGGGAGGCTTTGGTGAAAAATCAGGGATCTAAACAGACCCCTGATGTTTCACTTTGAGGCAAATAAAGGGACTGAGGACAGAGATTCCCCTGTCCCTTTCTTTGCAGCCAGGCAGCAGGGGGAATCTTCCCAGCACAGGGTGGTTAGGGTGTGCCTATGGTAGAAGGCTTAGTCTTTTTATAATAACATGTAAGCAACAGATTAGATGCATTGTAAATATTTAAATGTACCACAAAGGATAATATGTTAAATTGATGTATATGGAAGTGTCTATTACAATGTTATATGTATGGCATCATGCTTTTTGATGTATACGCAATATTGTTCTCAATATAGTGACTGTTCTGTTTTACATAACACAGCCTTCACAATCCCTGAAGAGGGCACAGTAACCCTTGAAATGCATTGGACTATGCCTGGAGCCCACAATATGCTAAACATGCAAGATATTATTGATGAAGAATGTTGTAGCTATATTTATAGAATATGCTAAAAGGTGTGGGTGACCAGGGCATTATATGAAGGATTTTATATTTATATAGATCATATTTTATACAATTGGTGTTTGCTGTATATATTTGTTGGAATAGGGTGGCATTATGATGTCTTATAAAGAAAGCACACCAGCTTTGTCACTCATTGGACATACCGTAGTAGTTTTACATAAAGTTGGATTAACCACTTGACAACTGGGCACTTAAACCCCCTTAACAACCAGACCAATTTTCAGCTTTCAGCGCTCTCACATTTTGAATGACAATTACTCAGTCATGCAACACTGTACCCATATGAAATTTGCGTCCTTTTTTTCACACAAATAGGGCTTTCTTTTGGTGGTATTTAATCATCGCTGGGTTTTTTATTTTTTGCGCTATAATTAAAAAAAGACCGAAAATTTTGTAAAAAAATGAATTTTTCTTCGTTTCTGTTATAAAATTTTGCAAATTAGTAATTTTTCTTCATAAATTTTGGCCAAAATTTATACTGCTACCTATCTTTGGTAAAAAAAAAACTAATTAGTGGATATTATTTGGTCTTTGTGAAAGTTATAGAGTCTACAAGCTATGGTGCCAATCACTGAAAATTGAT
>BLSH010060248.1:1198024-1210662 GCA_018402905.1 Glandirana rugosa
AACAGGAGAAACCTTTGACCTTTTGATAAGTTTAAACTCCTGAAAACCTCAAGCTTAAACTTTTGAAAAAATTCATAATCTTTTACTAAACTTAAGCTTAAAACAGACAAAAAAAAAAGTAATAAAGTCTAAGCAAATTTAAACCATCATGACATTAAGTCTTTAAGCCTATGAAAGTTTAAAAGCTTTTTACTTTTAAACAGTCTTAAAATTAAGCCTTGCTTTACTTGGCGTGTACAGATTAACTATGGAACGGGATAAACCGGTTGTTGGCGGGATATCTGTTTACTGCAGATGTCCCGCGCGCGCCCCAGGGGGCGCGCGGGAAGCGCGATTCTGGGAGGATGTCAATAGACGTCCTCCCAGAATTAAGCAACCGCCCTGTAGACGTCATTTGTCTATAGGGCGGTTGTTGGCCAAATAGGGCAAGGTATCAATTAGACATGTGCGGTTCATTTCGTTCCGAATTAAAATTCTGACAAATTTTCATTTTTCGAAAATTTGAAAGTATCCGAATTTCTGAATTACAGTACTACCAAATTTAAACGAATCTGAAATAATGAAAAAAAAAACAGACAAAATTCGAATTCAAATCATTTTCTAATACTTAAAAAAGTTTTCAAATTCGAACTCCAAAAGTCCTCAAATTTGAATAGTTTTCCAGTTTCCAAAGAGGACAAAATAGAATAGAAAACAAAGGAATAAAATAGAACAAAAACAATATACTAGAAAAGAATATAACAGAAAACAAAAGAATAGAATATAACAGAGTAAAACAGCTCTGTTCCACTCCACCACATTATATTCTTTCATTTTCTGTTATAGTCCCCTCTATTGTATTCTGTCTTTTTCCATTTTATTCCTCCACTTTCCACTCTCTAACATTCTCCTTGGAAATTGGAAAACTATCTGAATTCGAAAACTGTTCAAATTCAAAAACGATTTGAATTTGAAAACAATTTGAATTTGAAAACTTTTCTAATTTGAAAACTATTCGAAATTGAGGCGAAAACCTTTTGAATCGATTTGAAAAAGAAACGAATTCCGACAACGAATTAAACGAATGAAGCAAATCTAACTAAACTAATTTATGTAAATAACAAATCAAAACAAAATGAAGCAAAACAAATTTCTTCGTTCTGCGCATGTCAATTATGGGCCTTCCTGTTTCAGTCACCAATACTGGTGATACTTTTTTCATGCCATGTGCACACCCAAATATAACCCATCTTAATTTTTATTGGAGCACTGTGTCACCACCTGTGCATGTGTAAATAGTGTTAGGGCTCTGGTGGTAGCAAACAGTATCCATGACATTCACTTGCTATGCGACAGGTATAATGCCATAGTAAGAGGACACTCTACGGCAGCCTTAAGACCACTTCACACCAAGCACTGTGTTAATACACCTCCATATAAGTAAAACAGCATCACCAAGCATCCCCATTCCTTATAGGGTATGTATATGGAGGGCCACATTTACCTGCATGGGGATGCACAGGTGTACCATGTATCCCTGGGCAGGCAGTCCCATTGATGTCAATTGGGATGCAACAGCAGGGACACAGTCAGTGCTCCCAAACAGACATCTGTGCGAGTGCCTAGTGTGAGCTCAGGGAGACACCCCCCCCCCCCCCCATGTACCTGCATACGCCAATGTCAAATTGAAAGCAGCGGCTGTGTCCATGCAACCACTGAGCCCTGATTGACATCAATGGGACTGCCAGCACAGGGATGGACGGAACACCTGTGCATACCCATTTGGGTAAACATGGCCTCACATGGACATGTGCTGTAGTATGCCCCATGTGAATGAGTCTTTACAATGTTTTTTTTTTATTATTTATATTATTTTTGTACATTTTCTATGCATTTTATTTTTTACAGCACTGTTGGGGGCCTTTAGTGAGATACCAGGGGACTAAACAGGCCCCTGATGTCTTTATTTTGAGACACAGAAAGGAACTGTGGGCAAAGAGTTCTCAGTTGCTTTCCCTGCAGCCTCAGCTGCACTGTAAGTGAGTAAAAAGGAAGCCTAGGTGAATCCTGTTCATTCATAAACTGAAGCATTGTAACAATGTTTACTATGCTTAAATGAAGATACCAATCACTCACTGTGTTCATTCATAAATGGAAGGGGCTGCTAAGCATGACATGTTTATCCCCCCACCCTGCTCTTTACCATAAAACCGGTCCCTTGTCATGTGCCCCGCTGGGGCTGACAGCTGACGGGAGGTTGAGGAGAGGAAGTAGGCCAGCAGTTGTGGGTAAACTATCCCCTGTGGCTTTCCTGCAGTAGCTGAAGGTGGCAGAATGGAGAGGAGGAGAAGCTGACAGTATTGCAGGGGGGAATGTGGATCTGGGGTGAGGAGATAGAGCAGAGCAGCAGCGGCGGGGGTAACAGTTCTGCTATATGTTCATAGCTCAAGTTCAAGATGGAGATGAATGCCAGCAACATAAAACCTACTCGCCAGCTCTAGGAATTTCTGTGCTGCCATAGAGTTTTCTATTTAGATATATTTTAACGTGTATGTACCGAATTTAATGAACTTTTTTTTTTTTTGCTCCCTTGTGGTCTGTTAAAATTACCAATTGAAAGAGTTTTATAGTTTTACAATAAGTTAAAAAAACACCTCTTGATCCTGCCAGAATCTTGTCAGCTGATAACTTCAGATGCTTTTACCCTCTTATCAGTTCCCAGCTATCTCTGGTAACTACAGAACCCCTCCTCATGATGGAAAGCAGTGCAGTCCTATCATACCTAGGCTACTTCTATATAGATTAGACATGTGCACTGATGAAAAATGTGTTTGTTTCATTTCATTCCCTTTTTGTTTTTTTCAGAAATTTGGAAATTCAAAAATTCGGAATTTGAAAATTCGAAAATTCGAAATTCAAAAATTCAAAAGTTCGAAATTCAGAAATTCGAAATTTTGCAAATTCAAAATTCGAAAAATCGGAAGTAGATAGTTCGGAAATTCGAAAATCCGAAAATAAGAAAGAAAATCTGAAAATTCGAAAGAATGAAAATCCAAACATTCAAAATAATAACTAACTAATAATAACTATTAAATTATAGGTATTAGAATTTCCTTTCCTCAAATTTGGCTGTTAGTGAACGTAACGTATACAAATTTATCCGAAGTTATGAATTATTCAAAATAACGAATGCCGCATCTAAACAAATGGAACGGAACAAATTAATAATAAATAATAATAATAAAAAGATTTCATTATTATTATTATTATTATTGTTATTTATTATTAATTTGTTACGTTCCATTCGTTTAGATACGGCATTTGTTATTTAGGATAATTCGTAACTTCGGATAAATTTGTACTCCTCAGATAAATTTGTATTTGGCCAAATTTGAAAGGAAATGCCAATACCTATAATGTAATAGTTAAGTTATTATTAGTTAGTAATTATTTCAGAATTTCAAATTTTCGGGTTTTCCAATTTTCATTCTTATTTTCAGACTTTTGTTCTTTTGAATTTTTGGATTTTCATCTTTTTATTTTCGGATTTTCCAATTTACGAATTTTCTGAAAAAATCAGAAACGTGATTTTTGGAAATTTGAATATTTCTGAATTAACAAATTTGTCAAAATGTGTTTAAAAAATTAATTCAGAACGAAACCCAATGCACATATATAGATACAATACAGTGCGTGAGTCTTATCAACCTAGGTCAGGAAGGATGTTACTCACAGGATCATCAGACAAAAGTAAAGCCTTATAAAATGATATGAATAAAGCCACCGCATTTAAGGGCTGATAAGCTGCAATATATCACATTTTTGTTCTTGGGCTTAGCTATGCTTTAAATCTACCTTCACATTTGAGCATTGTGTTAACTTTCCAATAATTTGCTTGCAGTTCCATTCATTCCAAATGGCACTCCAACAGACAAATACAGTAGGGACTGGTGGACCTGCAGTGGTTTGCAATCAAATGTTGGTGGAGTTTGGGTTTTACCTGTATTATAGTGTGTTGGCAGCCCATTTAGAAATGATGGTTTGCGTGAACACAATATATGCTAACACAAGACATAAAATGTGTTAATGCAACACATCACAACACTGAGGTGTGAAATGGCCCTAAGTGATTATTTCTAAGATAATGTCACCATCCATGCAATTACCCATGGGGAACATATCTAGGAGAAAAGGTGATCACCAAGTTGGATAATCCCATATGACCATTCTGTCCATTTTATTGACTGATCATGACAAATTCATTCCTTATTTCAAGTGCTGAAAACCACACACATCACCTCGGCTAAGGGATCTATACATATCGGTGTAAATAATTATTAAACAAGTAACAAAAAGCCAGATGTCTGAAAACTATCTGAACAGATGACATTGATGACAGGAAGGGATTATCAGGATAAAGCAAGACTTTCCTTGCATCCAAGAATATGGAATCCCTGATGACCACTGCAACATATGTTAAAGTGTTAATTGCTCACATTATCACACTTTGCACGTCTTATAGCTCTGATAGGGTACGGAATGAATACAGCTCTCTTCAGTGTAGGGAAGAAAACTATTCAGCTTGGCTGATTAGGGAAAATAAAGTCATTAAGCAACCAAGATTCCAGGAGATGGTCTGAGCAAGAAGCTCAGATGGGATCGATTTTCAAGCGGATTATCACAATTGAAATTGATGATTTTTTTTCTTTTGATAAAAAGAGTAGAATTGATTTGAGATTAATTTGCTGGGTACACAGAGTATGACTTGATCTTTCCCCTCCCTGCTTTAGACTTTCATTTGTACCAGCATTTGAAAATGCAGTATTATCTTTAGTTCAACCAGAGAGCATTAGTAAATCACTGCGCAACCTAGGTCTATACACAACACTATCAGTGAAAGTAAAGGGGTATACACACACACATATATATATATATATATATATATATATATATATACACACACACACACACACTATATTACCAAAAGTATTGGGACACCTGCCTTTACACGTACATGAACTTCAGTTTTATAGCCCGTACTCACGGTACGATTGTCTTAAAACAACGGTCGCACAGTTTGTTGTGCGATAATCTGACTGTTAGTGCACGCGATTACAACAGCCGACGTTCGACAATCGTACAACAGAAGTTGGCTGAGAAAACTGGAAAACTTTTCTTGGGCAACAAGGCGTCATATGACTGTTGGCTCGTGTGTACAGAAGTTGGCCAAAAAAAGTTGAAAGTGCAAACACGCATGCTCTGAATATAGGAAGTGCTCAGTCGTGTAAACCTGTGTTCCTAATTCACAAATCGCATTCACCTGAACTTCCTCGTTATACGCTCGTAACATCTCACTACGCTCGGCTTTGTTGGCCGATTACTTGACTCATGTCAGTACACTAGACACAACTGCCAACAGCCGATTTTGGAAAAAAGTTGAACGTGCGTGCACCGTGTGTACGAGGCATTAGTCCGTAGGGTTCATTATTGAGTTGGCCCACCCTTTGCAGCTATTGTGAACCTTGTGAACAGCCTTCCCAGAAGAGTTGAAGCTGTTATAGCAGGAAAGGGTGGGCCAACTCAATATTGAACCCTACGGACTAAGACTGGGATGTCATTAAAGTTCATGTGTGTGTAAAGGCAGGCGCCCCAATACTTTTGACAATATAGTGTAGATACAACTAGCAAATTATCAAAGCCACCCTTTATTCGCTAAAAAAGCCAACCATTTTAAAACCAATTAAGACATGTCCTACATCAATATCTACCAAAATATTGTATTTGAAGGAATTAAATGTTCTTGTGTTTCTAATATACAGCTAGGTACACACTTCCCAATGATATAGACATATAAGAACATAAACATCTGTAGAAAGATTAAACATCACAATCATGAGTTCAGTCACCTAGACACCCATATGGCTCCTGGAGAGATATATATATATATATATACACTATAATTCATATATAAACAGATATCTTTGTATAGCTCTTGTTCCTGTGGAGTGTAAATAACTGCAGACTTGTATATGTTATCTGATAGAACATGCACATAACCCCAAGAAAATAAAATTAAAATTGTAAGTGTTATACCACTAGTGATATGCAAGATTTTCAGGTATATGTGGCTGTGAACATTAATCATTTTTAAAAAATATACAGATGTATCAAGAACAATTCCCATTTAGATGTATTGACTATACATAACCACTGCAGGTATATGCATCCCCATACAATACCATACATGCAAATTATACATTTTCCATGAATGATTTCATGTAGTTTGCAATTGCAACATAGATGTACTATGATATAGTTAACCATAAAACAATTCATGTAGGTAAAACAATCAACAAATGTAAAGGCAACAATACATGGATTGAAATTTCCATCTATGTATGGGCAAGCTGGTTGTACACAAGGCAACCTATCGTCCAACTTGTGTACAACCAACCTGTCGGGCCACCGGCTATAGCAGACAGCACAGATCATTATATTCTAACAGCGATGAGGTCTCCCTCTGTCAGAATACAATAGCTCAGCGAGGGATGATTTTGAGGTGGATGGGGGATTTGGATCATTTTTTTTCCATTTAACTTGCTGGTTGAAGAAAAAAATGATTACTAATAATAATAATAATTACTAATGTATGGCCAGCTTGTGCTGAAGACCACTGATTTCATATTCACTATTAAATTCAGTAAAGCTTTCAAGCAGCTGGTATACATATTTGGTTGTATTCCCTGCGCACACAAAGATCACTAATAATTGTAACATGGAAAAAAGGCAGATACCTCCTAAAATGCATATGATATTCTTAGTTAAATTCCTGTGCATGCATGCCCCTCTGAGCTCTTCACATATAGTTGGACAGACAATATAGGAACAACACACATGGATCCCCTTCTTGGTGTTCTCATAGATGCCATGCTATGTGGAGGACATTCAAAGTTCCCACCAACGCTCTGTGTTCCACAAATAAAAACAGAAGGAGCATATCATGGTGTTTCTCCCATTTAGTTCAGCACACAATGACGCCTCACTGCATACAGGTGTTAAGTAGCGTATACGGTGTCAATCTCTCAAGAGGGGCCACTTATAGGTGCGTTGATCATTCTCATCTCACAGACGGGCTTAAAGTAGGGTTACTTTAACTGTAGAATGTGTACTGTTGCAGGCGCTGGTTAAAACACATGCCATGCACCTATCGACGCATTTCACCTAAACAGGCCTCCTCTGGAGGAACTTGGTGTGTCTTAGCTCTATGGGGCTATAAATACCACCAGGCTTTGGTGCATAGTGTCTGAGCGGCAGATATCTAAGTGTTCCTTTCTGCCCTTACCCCACAGGTAACCACAATCATTTAGTTAAAAAAAAATCGAAGTTGGGGGTGTGCAGAATGCAAACTGGAAGTCACATCTCAGGCACTTATGCACCTTAGTGAACTTCAACTTAATGATCATATCTTTGTTATTTTATTATTTTACTTTACAACAACACCAATGAATCCCATGAATATGTTGCAAAATTAACTCATCAATTAAAAAAAAATGTTTACAGGCTGTAGATTTATGGCATCCATCTTTACTTCTTATGTAGGCTCACAAACAAAAAAATAATAATAGTCAAAAATAGTAATTCAACTAACATATTGGGAGGTAGATAGATAGATAGATAGATAGATAGATAGATAGATAGATAGATAGATAGATAGATAGATAGATAGACAGATAGACAGACAGATCACAATGCAATTAAAAATGAAAAAAAAAAACAGTTTTGAAAGAATTGAATAACGCTAATTAATTTTTATAAAGTTAAATACTTCTCAGTAGTCTTTTATCGCAGGGACTGGAATAATGCTACAACCGGTGACAAACAACCATTTTTTGACAACATTGTGCAATTATCTCCCATTACGTTGGCTTACCCATCCATGTAGCTAGTGGGACCTATAAGGGTAAGCCCTGCTGGCACAGTCATGTTTGCTTAGCGCTAGACATATGCTTTTGGTTAGACAAGAGATGCATTAAAATTCCATTAAAGCAAAGTCCTGTAGCACTACACTGTCACAGAGAGAAACCTTCTACAGGGATTGCCATGTGCTGCTCCTGCCAGAGAATCAACACTGGAGGGTGACAGGGTTATATAACAATGAGCAGAAGCCTGCACCCGTTCCTATCCTGCTCCACTGGGCAATGTTTTCCTGACCTTTATGCCAGATCTGATTAAATAAACGCATGCCAAATCATTAGTCATTATCCTTCAGGCACATAAGGCATGTTCTGCTCTCCACGAGGCTTACATGCATCATTCATTGCACCAGTGCTGGCAATAAAAACTACTGTGTAAAATGAGGGAAATTCACGCAGTTACTGGGAGGTGAAGCAGATGGCATTCACTTGGCATTTCCGTTGCTTAAAAAACTGCAGTAAATCAGCAAACTTTTCCAGTAATTAGAGCTCAGGCTCAGGACCGTGTCTAGAGATGATACTGCTGTTGGCACAGTAAACCAGTGGCAATAAGTACTGTTTTAAACTAACATATGCAGTACTAAGCTAACAGCAGAAGTCAAATTCATATCGTATTCAGCACTAAGGTCCCCCCCACAATGCACAATAAAGGTACCAGCTAAAGCAGGAACCTACTGAATGGAAATCCAGGTGCTTCTTTTTTTAGGAAATGTAGCTTCAATTGCTTTGTGTGTTTGTCAGTCTGTTCATTTCCCTCTTGGCAATGCAGCACTATTTGAAAAAACAACTTAATTGATAATGAAGCCATAATATCATCACTGGAACTAAACTGCTTGTAGAATAGAATTAGGGGCTACAATAAAAGGGCTCGTTCACCAGTGGGCTGTGCTGAATGCATGGCTACTGGTGTGCGCCAATACCTGTGAGTTGTACTGTTCACCTTTTTTTCCACAGAACTTTATTGAAATGTGAGCAACACTGCCCTCATAGGAAACAAAGCATTTTACCTTTACTTGTGGTGGAACTGCATTGTGTAAGCCCGCCTGAGCTGGTGTAAATGACCCCTAAAGAGGAACTTCAGGTAAACATCTAAATAAGCAACTAACCACGTAAGGACAGCCGCATATCAGCTATACTGCTACAGGGTGGCCCTCTTGTGCAGAATCAGGTATATATACGTGATTTTGCACTTCCTCCTAGGGGGCCGCTCATGCGCACCGCCGGTGGTGCGATCTGCGGGTGCCAGGCAATAGATGTCTGCCGGCACCGGCCGATCGTTGGGCAGAGACACAGAACAGAGCTCTGCCTATGTAAAAAAGGCAGAGCTCCATTCTGACAGGGGGGAAGTAATGGACCACTTCCCTTAGTAAAAGCAGAACATACAGTACACAAAAACACTGGCTAGGCACACAGTTAACCCTTCGATCGCCCTAGATGTTTAACCCCTTTCCAGATAGTATCATTAGTACAGTGACAGTGCATATTTGTAGCACTGATCACTGTGCTAGTGCCTCTGGTTCCAACAAAGTGTCAAAAGTGTCAGTTAGTGTCTGATTATATGCCGCAATATTACAATCCCGCTATAAGTCGCTGATTGCCGCCATTACTAGTAATAAACACATATCCAATAAAGTGAATTCCTGCATAAAGATGTAAACCAAATTTCCATATATTAGTCCATTGCAAAAACATCCATAATGTGACCACTGGTGAATCTCCACCTCCAGATAGTGCTCTATTCATGTAGACAATCGTGCAGTTGACATGACTTTTTGTTATCCACACCACCTTATTAACACACTGCCACTCACCAGATTTTAGGATCCAGTTGTTTTTGGGTCAGCTTACACTCAATCAGACAATAGCTCACTACTAGCACACCATACACTGCTGATATCACTGGGTGCCAGCTTGGGCACCAACAAATGTGAGTTATAACTTGACTGTGTCTTTTAAACATTTTAATAAACGTAAGCCTGCTTGCACTATGAGAAGCAAGTTTGCTTTTTGTTAGGTTAACCATCGGGCGAGGAGCGGAGCCCAGGGGAGAGCTATTGTCTGAGTGTAAGCTGGCCCACAAACAACTGGGTCCTAGAATCTGGTGAGTGGCAATGTGTTAATAAGGTGGTGTGGATCACAGAAACAAATGTCAACGGCACAATTGTCTGCATGATTAGAGCACTATCTGGAGGTGGAGATTCACCAGTGGTCACATTATGGACATTTTTGCAATGGATATTTGGTTTATATCTTCATGTTTTTTATGTTTAAAGTTTCACTAGCATGGAGATACCTAGCGCTGTATATCTGTTTATTACACATGTGATTATGTTTGGTTTAACAGCAGGGGTATCACAATAATCACAAAATTTATACGAGTCTGTGGCGCAGACTAGTTTGTAGTTTGTAGACGCTATAACTTTGGTGCAAACCAATCAATATGCGCTTATTGGGATTTTGTTTTACCAAAAATATGTAGCAGAATACATATCAGCCTAAATTTATGAAGAAATTTGATTTTTTTCAGTTTTTTTATTGGATGTGTTTTATAGCAGAAAATAAAAAAATATTGTTTTTTCATTTCAAAATGTTCTGTCTTTTTTTGTTTACAGCGCAAAAAAATTTAAAGCGCAGTGGTGATTAAATACCACCAAAAGAAAGCTCTATTTGTTGGGAAAAAATGACATAAATGTTATTTGGGTACAGCGTTGTATGACTGCACAATTGTCAGTTAAAATAACGCAGTGCCGTATTGCAAAAAATGGCCTAGTCATGAAGGGGAGTAAATCTTTCGGAGGTCAAGAGGTTAAAATTGAAATTTACATATTGTAGGAAGGATTCTCCATTCTGTCTGGTGACCTGACTTTTCTCTGTTACAGTTAAAGTGGTATGAAACTCAAAACCACAAACGTATTATATTGCAGCTTACCAATCATTATATGTGGTGGCTGCATCAGTTTTCATTTCTTTCTTTGACTTTTTTCCTGTTTTTCTGGTGATCTGGCCAGTGACATAACTCCTGCATTAGTGAGACACACTGGAGTGATGAGCACAGGAGGCATATCACAGCAGCATTGTCGGTCTTGGGGGAGGGTAGTCTTAAATGTTCGAGCATATTTAGATACACTAACAAACTGAAGCCAAGCTTCAGCTCACACTTAATAAGCAGTTATAACAAACAGTGTTTTCTGTATGGGAAAAAGGTTTTACATGAATAAATAAAAGCTGATCATTTTAATCACCCCTGATACATTCTGCAGGAGAGCTTGTGCTTTTGAAAAACAGACTTGCTGGCTGGATCACTAGATAGAAATAGAAGAAAGAAAGCCTAAGTCCTCTTCCACATGGAAGCCTAAGACCCCTTCCACTCAGATCTGCCTGCTCAGCAGCGAATCTGTCTGCTAAACCACGCTGAGCGGTAGATGGCTGATCTGAGTGCGCTCCACTTATGCAGAGTGGACACAGCTCACTCTCCTCTAAGGGCTGTAGTGGTGACTGGTGCTTGATAATTCAGAGGGAGTGCAAACCAACGCTACACCCCCCCCCCCCCCCGCCAAATCATGACAACCACTTTAAACTACAGGTAAGCCTATAATAAGACTTACCTGTAGGTCCCGGGAATATCTCCTAAACTTGCACCGTTTAGGAGATATTCCCTGTATCTGCATGTGCCGACGCCATTGGCATATTTGCAGTGAAGAAACAGTCGACTGGGTGCTATAAATGATGGCTCCCGTGCGCATGCGCGGGAGTGACATCAGCGCGGCTCCTGCCAATCACAGCGCTGGAGTCTGCGCTGTAAGTGGTCAGAGCCCAGGATGCCTGAAGACAATGGACACAACATGATGCCAGTCACAGCGGTGCTCGGGGACCACTGCAACGGCATCGATCTAAGGTAAGCATCTCATAATGAGCTAGTATGAGATGCATACTAGTTCATTATGCCTTTCTCTTGCAGGTGTTTTTTGTTTTTTTTTTAACAAGCCTCAACAATCACTTTAATGCAGGGAAATGAATGCGGGGAAATGGATGCGTTGAACCCCCCCCCCCCCCCCCCTAGACGAACGGCATCCTTACCTGCCCGGTATGACTCTGATCTTCCCTAGGTGGGACTGCTGGATGACATCCATGTCATAGTGGCGGTGGGTGGGTCGGTCTTCTCCTCCGGCTGTGCTCTCCTCCCTCCTCCTCCTCCTCATAGGCGCCCAATAGGATCGCCTGACGTTTTGGCCAGTCGGGAAACGGGTCTCACGACCTGCTTCCAGATTGGAGGGAAGGAGATTTAGTGTGAAAATAGCGAATATTCATTCGTTATTGTCACACAACTGGGTGGAATTGGGGGGCAGTGCTGTGCACCCCGAGCCTACCCTTTTTTAAAGCCTATTAGAGCCTCTGGCTCTAATCACGTGCGTCAAACAAACACTCCCCCCATTGGAATACATAGTCCGACGCCCCATGTAGATCAGAGGGCGGATGCATGGATGGGGGGGGCAGCGCCTATGTGCCCTTAATGTATGGGCCACCACTAATGTGCGGTCAGATGTAAACAGGCCGTCTGTCCATTTACACCCGACCGCCATTTGATCCGATACACCAGACAGATTGGGAATGGATTCCCATCCGTCTGTTTTTAGCCGATATGATCAGATCGGATGTCGGCGGGTGTAAACACATGGCCTTTGACAC
>BLSH010060248.1:1210672-1236930 GCA_018402905.1 Glandirana rugosa
CCCGCTAGACGAACGGCATCCTTACCTGCCCGGTATGACTCTGATCTTCCCTAGGTGGGACTGCTGGATGACATCCATGTCATAGTGGCGGTGGGTGGGTCGGTCTTCTCCTCCGGCTGTGCTCTCCTCCCTCCTCCTCCTCCTCATAGGCGCCCAATAGGATCGCCTGACGTTTTGGCCAGTCGGGAAACGGGTCTCACGACCTGCTTCCAGATTGGAGGGAAGGAGATTTAGTGTGAAAATAGCGAATATTCATTCGTTATTGTCACACAACTGGGTGGAATTGGGGGGCAGTGCTGTGCACCCCGAGCCTACCCTTTTTTAAAGCCTATTAGAGCCTCTGGCTCTAATCACGTGCGTCAAACAAACACTCCCCCCATTGGAATACATAGTCCGACGCCCCATGTAGATCAGAGGGCGGATGCATGGATGGGGGGGGCAGCGCCTATGTGCCCTTAATGTATGGGCCACCACTAATGTGCGGTCAGATGTAAACAGGCCGTCTGTCCATTTACACCCGACCGCCATTTGATCCGATACACCAGACAGATTGGGAATGGATTCCCATCCGTCTGTTTTTAGCCGATATGATCAGATCGGATGTCGGCGGGTGTAAACACATGGCCTTTGACACCCACCGCTCCATAAAACGAGTCCGCCTGAAAAACTGACAGGCTGACCCAATCAGTTCGCTAGCATGAAAGGGGCCTAAAAAAGGAAACTAATATAGCCATCACATCTAAGAATTGGTAAGCTGCATTATAATTTATTAATTCCCCTTGTGTTTAATAAAGTATTGTGAATCTGAATAAATGTTCGTTTTTGGGTACTGCTTTATACTTCTTTGTAGGTAATAAAGTGAACCTGTCACCAGGTTATGGACATTCAAATATTTACATATTATTGCAATACAGATGGTCACTTATCCACGCGCCTTTGATTGGACAGTGAAAAAAACAATAAAAAAACTGATGGGGTCATCTTTCTGCTCTCTCCTCCCATCAGCATGTTCCTTATTAATGTTTCAATGCAGTAAACCAAATTGACCATAAGTACTGCCCCTTCCACTTCTAGGCCCACTCATAGGAGTTAAATTGCCAAGTTAAATTCAGGTATTTATACTAGCTACATCTGAAATACAAGGGTTCTTCAAAAAAGTTTCCACACTTTTTTTTTTATAAGTTTTGCAGCCATCTCCAACACAGCAAGACAACTCTCATACTAAACTGCAAGGCCAGCCGACTTGCCAGACAGACTAGTCACATGACACTCTCAGACACGACCAATCACTACACCTTCCGCCCTAACCATTTCATGTGAAAATATAAAAGTGCGGAAACTTTTTGAAGACCCTTCATATATTTTTCAAAGATTTTTAATAAATGCATACCTTCATTCATTCATGGCATATCTGGTGGCATTCTAATGTAACTTGTTAGGAAACTCCTACTCATCCTACTTCAGGATAGTTGACAACTATGGGACATTATCCTAATGAATGAATTTAGTGAAAGCTGTTACATTTCAGTTGTTACAGTTCAGCTGTAAGTAACACTCACAGGTCTTGTCCCTCCCCCAGCCTGTGACTGGACAGTGAAGGAAAACCAAAAATGGATTCAATCTGTTACTCTGCTCTCTCCTTCTATCAGCATGCTTGTTCTGCTTTACTCTTTCCTAGTCTGGACTCAAATGTACAGGGTACAAGAGGCTCATACCAAGTCAAATAGAAGTACTTATACTGCTTGCATTATAAAATAGTACATATGGGGGGAGATTTACTAAAACTGGAGCATGCAAAATTTGGTGCAGCTCTGCATAGAGACCAATTAGCTCCCAGGATTTATTATCAAAGCTTAATTGACCAAGCTGAAGTTAAGCCGCATTCACACAGAAGTGATCTGACTTTGGCGTGACTTTGCTAGGCGATTTTAACCGTGACTTCGGGCGACATACAACGTGACTTCCATGCTAGGTGACTTTTGCCTGTGGCCAATCAGAGAAGGGAGGGAGAGGGTTACCTGGGTGATTCGAGGAGAGCAACTGTGTAAATTATTTTCTTTTTCCTGTAAATCGCTTCAATATAGATGGAGATTCGACTTGGAGGCGATATTGAATTCTATGGGCACAAGTCAGATAGAAGTCGCCTTGAAGTCGTGGAGGAAACTTTTTTGAAGTTGGAGTGACTTCAGTAGCGTACACTAAGATGGCTCCCATTCATTTCAATGGCATTTAAGATATCAAGCAACTTGGGGCGACACAAGTCGTAGCGCAAGTCGCCCCTGTGTAAACCGGCCCTTAGAAGCTGATTGGCTACCATGCACAACTGCACCAGATTTTGCACTCTCCGGTTTTAGTAAATCTCCTCATTAGTAATATATTAATAAATAGAGAGCTAAATCAATGTTGTCTTTTATATCTTCTTGGAGTTCAAATTTAACTCTTGTGATTCCCATGATCACAGCCAGGCTGACAGCGCTCCTTTTTCAGAGTCCCTTTGTAGCATATTCCTGCATCCTCTCTCCACATTCAATTAGCTTGCTGGATAGTGGATTGGCACCATCACACTGATTTATCATCCAATAAAAGGTCAGGTGAAGTACAAACACTGTACAGCCAGAAGCCAGACTATTAGCCCCAGTTCACCCTGCCGTGACTTGGCATGCAACTTGAGAGTTCAAAGTCGCATGACAAGTCAAACCCCATTAACACCAATGGAACTGTTCTAATTGGTGCGACTCAAGTCACTCTGACTTAGAAAAAGGTTCCTGCACTACTTTGGTGTGATTTCAACACGACTTGCATGAAGTCACGCAGGGATGTCAGGGACTGCAAACGTGGGCTCATAGAGATATCTCCCTGGTTAAGCAGTGCAGAGGTATTTAAATTAAAAGGCTGGCTGAACAGAATTGCATTTTTTTTGGACAGGTAAAGCAATTCCCTTACATGTTTTCAAAATGTGTATTTAACAGTTCACTTGGGGTAATGTTTCATTTAATTCTAAAGTGACTCAGACCAAATGCAAATGCAGTGCAAACCCCAAGTAAACTTGATGCAATGGCAGTCCAGTCTCCAGTGTGTGCATGCGCTGTAAGATGTCCTGAATATGAAAAGAACACATCACATAAGCGTTGTGTTGTTCCAAGACTGGAAATACACAGTTCTACCAGGCATTCCACCCAGAAGCACAATCACTTTCAAGATGGGGGCTAATAATTATAAAGTACTTTGTAATCATGATTGGATGAAAGGCTCGATATGAGTCCAAATTATTATAATTATAGACCGCAGAGGCAGCGTGAAGACATGCCAAATTGAATCCATTGTGTTCACATCAAATGAAAGGATTTCTGATTCAATGTCTTATCAAGTGTAATTGCAGTTGTTCTGGGCCTTTTACTTTACTTTAACCCATTTAAAATGAAATAGCTGAGCAACTTTTTCACACTGAGAGGTGAGGGATATGATAAGCATTACGTGCATGTGTATGAAGTGGTATCATTCAAAAAACTAAAATTAAGTGTTCATATCTGTATATACTATAAATATACCACTGTTTGTGACCTTAAGGTTGGGTTCACACTATTAAGAATTGGATGCGGGTTCCCCGCATTCAATTCGCATGTCAGGAGCCTGTGACTTTCAGATCACTGTAGCTACTTCTAGGGCAAAGAACCAGCATTTGTGATATCTGTCCTTGTGCCTTCAAGATGTTAAAGTCAAATATTGCCCATAAAAACTTGATAAAAATAATGTTCTTTAGCAAGAAACATTCATTCCACATTAATAAATATACAACCATCATGCGTGTGTGCTGTAAATTGCCTCCAGAATTGCTCCTATTACTTCTTGCCAGTGGCTGCCATTTTGCTGCAGCCCAGAGTCCCTGAGCAGCAGTAAATCTTTAGGCTGTCAGCAGATTGGCCTCTACAAATTCGGCACTGTGCCTGAAAATAGAAAGCAACTGAGCATGTGCAGAGCAGGGTGAGACAGTGTGTTACTGGATTTTAAACAATATAGTCAATTATTTTTAATGTTTTACACAGCTATACCTGCATAAGGGGCCAGTCTGAAGTCATCTAGCAGAACTAGTTATACAGTTGTGGGGTGGCATGGCCTAGCGCATGGAGAGATAGGACGTGCATGCCTTCTGACTGAGCTTACCAATGCTCTTCCAACACACTACCGCCTTCATAATGGCAGCGATGGGCCACTGCAGCAGCAAGGGCCACTGACTTCCCGGTGTCCAGAAAGGAGGGGAGATCAGCCATTTTTTTACCCGCTCCGGCCTAAACACCAGAAGCTCTCCGGCTTCCAAGATGGTGCCAACCTGCTCCACAGGCTCCCATGCGGCCTCCCAGGTGAGCACACAGCAGCGCACTCACTCTCCCCAGGCCTCAGAATGCAGTTCTGCCTGTTCTAGGAGCCCTTCACCAGTGTCCCAGGGGTCGATGGGACATGGAGTCATATACTAAGGTGCTCCCTACCCGACACGACATAGAGGCCTATGTAAATAGACTGGAGCATTCCTACAAGCAGGAGCTTACAGACCTCTGCAAAGACCACCGCATAGAGAGGATTGAGCACACAGTATCCAAATTAAATTATCATGATGCCATTTTGCAAGAGCACACCAGCCAGATGCAACAACTTTACTATGGCTTAGATGATCATGAAAACAGGATCGTGGTTTCTGAAACTGTGGAACCTAAAGATCTTACCTCTGCAGCTATCACTATCTTCAACCAATTATTGCAGTTGCCAGGGGATTCTCCATTGGAGATTGACTGCATATACAGAGCCCTCGCAAACCTAATCCTGCATTCCCGAGGGATGTGATATGCAGAACTAGTTATACAGTTGTAATAACCCAATTGAAGACAGGGGAAAAAACACGACTTGGGTATTCAAGGTGGAACTGGCTGTCCCACTGCCTGGCCAAAATGCCCCCCCCCCCCCAAAAAAAAATAACTACACATTAGTGGGATTAAATGCCTCTAGCAGCCTTTCCGGTAAAAAAAAACCGTGAAACAATACAGAAACATTAATAAAATTGCATTTTCTGTAAGACATTTGAAAACCAGAAACTACTGGTATCTACAAAAGACATTCTTACTTTTTAAATATATTATATTCTATAATTGCAAGGTTTTTTTTTGGTTAATAAATGAACAACATTAGTCTGTATGCATAGATTTCCAGAGTGTCACAATATACAGTAAAAGTACATTTTTAACTGTATCTTTTATGCTCTTATTCTTAACATGCAAAATATGCATAAAACTAGGTCCACTTTAAATAAGAAGGTTCACTTTGAAAAAGAAAAACATTGAAAACTGATGAAACCAGCAGAAGCATTCTTCCCCCTAAAATCTGCTGGACAGCGCAAGTGTTTGTGAATTATGGAGTAAAATGCCCAATCTAATAGTTGAGCTTCTTCCCTAGCACCATATAATTAACTGCACTTGCACCATAGTTTTCTTTATTTTGGCCCCAAAACATTTATTTTAAAACTATAGCAGATTGTATAAGCCTGTGAGCAATTCCCCGATGTTCCAGGCAGGGAACACGGGCTGTGCAGGTCAATGAATAATCTGAGATCTATATCTGGACTATGATGATCCCATCCACACTGATTGTACAGTGCATGTGTGCCCACTTGTAATAGTGTTTCTGCTGGTCCCACTTCCCACAGCAAAGAATTAGCAGAAATGAAATAAAATTTCATTTTTTTAAAAAAACTTTTTTTTTTGTGTTGTAGTAGTGATGTGGTAAAAAAGTAAGTTCTTAGAAGTCTTGCCCCTGTTGGTGAAGGGCTAATGCTAATGTAAAAAAAAAAAACAGCTGTGGATTTAAAGCGGAGTTCAAAGCACTTTTTAAAGTTTTTCCCCCCACATTTGTGATCGCATGTAAAGTACGCAACTGACCTTTTTTATTTTTTATTTTTTCTAAAGTTCTTTACCTTATTTGGCAAGCATAACATTTCTCTTCCGCTTTACCTCGCCACAGTGAGCTACGTCATTTCTGTCCACTCATTGGCTACTGGGATATGGGTGTCATCATTCCCAGGAGTCAATGGGCATCCTCCGCACTGTATCCAGGAAGAAATGAGTCGGCTTCAGATGCCCACACCGACGATGGGAGTTGGCTCGCTGAGGAGAGCACAGTGAGTTTAAAAAATAGAAAATATATTAGAAAACCTACTAGTACTAACTATTCCATAATTGATTGTATTACCTGTGAACATCGTGGATGTGTTATTATGGAAAAAAAAAAAAATAGCTGGAGCTCCGCTTTAAAGGATGACTTCACTTCTGGGACAAAGGTGTTGCATTGAGATAAGATAGATAAAAGCTGATCATTTTAATCACCCCTACACAGTGGTTTGTCTCATCCATGTAGACTGATACATTCTACTGGAGAGCTTGTTCTTTTGAAAAACAACTTGCTGGTTGGTTCACCCGATGTAAATAAAAAAGAAAACAAATGTAGTCATCACATCTAAGAACTGGTAAGCTGCAATATAATAAATGTTTGCTTTTGGGTTTAATAATGCTTTAAACATGACCTTTCCTTTTAAATCTGCAATGTTGTCGTTTTCTGTAAAATTCAATGCTATATGGCAACCTAGAGGTGTTTCCTACATTGTTTGAATGTTCTTGGATTTATTGACACTTTGAGATAAATGGAATTCAAAATGGAAGGTTTCTAAATACAATATTGAGCTTGGTAGCCAGTATGAGGAATAGGACTAATACACATTGCAGTAGCACTACTGTTACAGGTTGATACACCTGTGTTTGTTTGCATAGCCACAGCAGGTGGATTAATACCTGTCACTTCAATTGTACAAGGAAAAAAAAATCTATGCAAACATTTTCAAAACATCAGCTCTTTCATATCATTACATTTCCCAAAACAAAATTATATCTCCAGGATTCACACAAGATTCATTCATTCCGCTCTGTGAAGGACATACATTTTTTTCATTTAAAATAACAAACATGCTATACGTACCTGCTCTGTGCAATGGTTTTGCACAGAGCAGCCCTCCTCCTCAGGTCTCCAGCTCTCACTCTTGGCTCCTCTGCCCATCAAGTGCCCCCCATAGCAAGCCACTTCATTGGGATGGAGATTGTGCTCAGATATGTATAAGGGGGGGGGCTGGGTACATAGAAGAGGGGGGGGGCTGGGGCATGGAACTGCACGCAAAAGGTGTGTTACCTGAATGAATATTCAGGTAAGCAATCTTCTGCCTTAATCACTTTAAAAACAGCTAGACGAAGAAGGGCATGCTAAGAATAAAAAGCAGGTGGTTGTGGGTGTAGGAAGAAAGGAATGTGCTTTTCTTGGCCAATGACAAAATGTTTAATGGTCACATATAAGAGATCTAGTTCAGGAAATGACAAATGTCTATACTCTTTATGGTGACAAGATGCATAAAGCAGCCTCATTCAGCTCAGCTGTCCATAACTATCATATCACTGTATCATCCAAGAGCTGCAGGCATTTTATGAATGATTATGTACTGTACTTGACAGCACTTTGTAGTATACAGTATGTTTGGCTGTGCCTATGTATAGCTTGCCCTGCTGTAGATTGTACATGTATTAAAAGTCACTGGGCCTTTGCATTCAAGGATTCATATTTTATATCTTGAGATGTCAACCTCCTGTAAACCCGAATTAGCTCACATAAGAAATAAAGTAAAGAAGTATGCTAGCTGAAGAAAATAATAGGTTATTAAAGATATAACTATAATTTGTTTTGCATAGGGAATATTGGGGTCAAAGTAAGGCGTTAAATGTGGCTAAGAGCTTAGAGGCCTAGGAGTTTAAAGAGGGCGCTAATCTTAGATCTGCAGAAAAGTTAAAGGGGGTTATGATCTGGGTTTGTAGAGAAGTATAAAGGGGGCCAATCTGAGCTCTGCATCAATGGGAGCTGATCTGGAAGGAGGTTGATCTGAGCTCTAAATATTAAAGTGGTTCTTAGGGCTAAAGTCTTTTTTTTTTTTTTTTTTTTTTTTTTTTTTTAGACAGGCTTTGTTAAAGCTCTCTGGACGCCAGTCAAAGGTCATGTCACTAAATAAAATGGTTAGCTTACAGTTCTGTTTAAACCTTGTGTTTGCTTTGCTTTGCTTCAGCTTCATTTCAAAATGGATATCCCATGTAGCTTTAGTGGTGTTTCAAAGCTTCTTCAAAGCCTCCATAGAAGTCTATGTCAAAGCTTGTTTGAAACTCACTTGAAGCACCTGCGGCTTTTGAGAGGCTTTAATTCAGCTTTCGCTTCGCTTTGTTTTAGAGAAAATACAGGTATGAGATATCAACAAACACACAGGGCATCTGCCAAGCTTCAACAAAGCTTCAAAAGAGCATCACTGTAGCACCAGTGAAGCTTCATCAAAGCCCACTGAAGCTTCATCAAAGCACCACCAAAGCATCAAAAGCACATCATAAAAGCTTGGTGAAGCAGTAGGAGCTTTAATATGCGTTGAAGACGAAGCAAGTCTAAATGAGCCCTTAGGGTAAAACAACATATACTATTCCCAGCTTCCACAACCCTGCTCCCTAACACTTACCTGACTCTTGTTTCGATTCAGGTTGGTGCCCAGCTTCTCACCTTCTCTTCCTGGGCTCACGGCTTTGCTAAGAACAGTGAGGACCATTGGCTCCTGCTGCTGTCAGTCAAATCCAGTGAGCAGAGAGTAGGGGTGAGGCTGAGCTACACTGTGTGTGTCTATAGAAATTATAGAATAGGGGAACAGAAGAGGAGGATTCCAGAAGAGGAGGTTTGGGGCCGCTCTGTGCAATACTATTGCTCAGAGCAGGTAAGTATAAACCTGTTTATTATTTTAATATATTAAAAAAACAGACTTTACAACCACTTTAATATGGTGGAGAGGTGATGGTAAACTCTTCCCCTCATTTAGTTATAGAATGCTTTGCATTCATTTTCTCAATAGCACCACGTCAACAGGCTCACCTCCTGTGTTCAGAATGGAGCAGGGCAGCTGCTTGGCATGGAACCCAAAAGCAAATGGAGATCACTGGAGTAGTGTTGTCTACTTTAGTGATTTCCAGATTCCAGCAGCACTGGAGACATGAACCAGGTATGGTATATGTACATAGTTACATTGTAACTATGTAATTATGTATAAAATATCCATAACTGAAATCCTACTTTTAGGTAAAGAAAGCATATGTACCAGATGATTTTAGAAATTATATTTTATCCAGAGGTTTATGTGTATCTGTGAGACTCTCACAGTAATTACAGCGAGTTTTGTGATTACAAGGACCGTGGGAAATGTGAAGTATATACTTTGCATATATTCTTTTTATTTATGCCCTCTAAACCAAAGCCAATATTCAGTAGCTGCATGCACCACAATTTCCCTTCCCTGGGCTGTCCCCTTTATGAAAGTCTAACATTAGGAGGTATGAGCTTAGGTAGGTGCTAGTGGCAGATTTTTGGTGTTAGAGTAGGTAAATTTAGTCAGTCCTGACTTCCAGTCAGGCCTGATTGTTTTGATTCTGGGCAGGGGAGTGGCCTAGGGAGGACTGGAGACTGCAGGAAGCAACACTCCTTGGTTACCCCTCCCTTTTTGTTGAGATTGTTCTGGAAAAGGGCATGGGAAGAGGAGGTGAGGTTTTCTGATGTATGTTAAGGAGCTCTGACCAATCCCCAACCTGGATTGGCAGGGGGCAGGCCTCCTTAAATACTGTGATCTGCCCAGTGGGGTGAGGACAGTTCGGGTGGAAGTTTGGAGATGGAAACGAGGTACTGAGGCTGTTGAGGCCTTGGGAGAGCTCCCAGTCTGGGGGGTGGTGACCTTGGCCTGAGCTCGGGTGTATCCAGAAGGTTGGAGATTCTGGAGGAGGCACATGAGAGAGCAAGTTGAGGACAGCGGGAGAAGTGTACTTCAGAGAGGTCTCCAGGAGAAGTCCACCGGTGGTTGGTGAGTGACACAGCCCAGGAAAGTAGAGGTGCACAAGCAGATTGGGAGGAAGATAGTCTGGAAGAGGTGCAGGAGGAGACTGGGACCTGGTGTCATGGACAGTGAGTCGATGGGCTGGGAGTTGTAGTCCATCGTGGCTAGCTAGCACCAACAAACTAACTTACTACACAAGGGGAACCTCAACCCTATGCCCACAAAGGATGGTCCGGAGACATGGTAAATGTACACCAGGTCTCACATGTGCTAGCTAGGCTGAACAAGACAATATGGAGGCCTGGTAAATATTCTACCAGGCCTCACCTATGCTGAGCAAGTGTTGTGCAGAAGAGAGGAACAATGAGAAGCAAGTGTTGTGCAGGAGAGAGGAACAAGGAGAAGCAAGTGTTGTGCAGGAGAGACGAACAAGCAGAAACAAGTGTTCTGCTGATGGAAGAAGGAGTGTGTATATACTGAGTGTATATAGAGGTCCCGTGTAAAGAACTGTTGATCTCCAGGCATTCCCATGATCACCCCTACCCTAACCAAGTTCAAATCCCCTAATAAAAAAACAAAACAAAACAAAGAACCAGCCTGTTTTCTGACTCCGGATGCTAGCAGGAGTGTGATTGAGAACAGTTGTGAGCAGGTGAACCACAATAACCAGCCACCCCCAAGGGGGACATTAGCTACATTTGGGGTCTCAAGTGACACTATAATATAAAAAAAAATGCTGTGCTATTATACAATATTAAAATTAAAAGCATTAAAATAAGATTTAAAAAATCATTGTAATGCATTTTAATGCATTTTCAACCTTTGCTGTACAGCATTCACTAAAGATATTATATATCTTTATATGATATATGCATACCGAAATTCAGCCGGTTCAGCAGGAGCTGGCCAAATTTCCTCATGTGTGCGCCGCTGTCTGTTCAACAGAAGCCAGTCTAACGACCGGCTTCTGTCACAGTCCCGCTAGAAAACCAACACTTGTTCTGCACTTGCAGCCAATGGCTGCAGCGCTAATTTGTATATTCTGGCGGTGGGGAGGGGGGTTGTCCCCAAAGTCAAAATACAATACCACAGTGGGAGAGATCCCTGCATCCTCATTGCTTGTGCCGATGCAGGAATCTGTCAGTTTTGTTTGTTGAACCCGCTGGTTGAATGAAAAAAACGATGCGCATACCCTGCATATGATGATAGATATTGATACGCACCTTCAAAAGGCTAAAACCCCCAACAAGAAGCAATATATAACATTTATGTCTAGACATCGAGCAAATTTCTCTACCTCTGGTGTCAGCGATGATTCTTTCCTATAGAAGCCTACAGCTGATCTTCAGGCTTAAACTGAGAGCTGCAATGAATTATTTTATTGTGAACGTGACTACTTTCCTTACTTCCGACCCCTCGACAATGATTGATGTGGCTTCAACTGTCCTAGTAAAATACAAAACAAAACCGGCAACGTCCTTGCTTTGAGATCTGTTGTCTTCCTGCCCATAAATTGGCAGTTGCAGCACATAAAATCTTTGCAGAAGGTCTATTCTTTGGTAATTGAGCAGAGTTCTGTTCTAACAACAGAAGGCTATAAAGCCATTAAATGAATTGCTTGCATCTCTGAGAAATATATTCTAGCAGTCAGCAATACGTTTCAACAGGAGATGGATCAGAGACGAACAAACTGTGCAGCAAGAATGAATAAACAGAACAAGTAATATAATAAGCCTTGTGATATCCTCTCTGTACTTCTATCTATCCTCATCATGTATTTGTACAGAGTGTACGCTCTGACTGCGCACTGAGCAGTAAAACTTATTTCAGAAGCGGTTTAGAGATGGAATAATTGAGATTGGCACGCAAACCAGCACCAGTAAGCTGTTTTACCTACTAAAGGGTTTTTTTAATTCTGTTCAGCGAGTTTTGTGATTCACACATCTCTACTGACCTGAATGGCATAAGCTAGCAGTGTGATGGTGCTCAAGAGCATGAGGAATCTGGCAGGTTAGGCAGAAAGCTGCAAAACTGAAATTGTGAGGTTACAAGCCTGGCAATGTAGTGTGGCAACTGTATGTGAGCCAGAAAACTGGCTGAACAGAATCACCAGTGCTTGGTACAACAGATGTTCATGGCTGTTACAGATTTCCATTTGCTTATTGTCTCAGTGGTTTCGCCAGACAGGAAATGAGGAAAAACCTCCATTAGGGACACAGACATCAACAAAAAAGTTGACAGGGGTTTTAGTTTATCCCTACTCAAAAAAAAGCATATTTTATTTCTGTCTGTGGACATTCACTTTAAGCAAGAACATAGGGAGATTATTTAAAAAGGGTTAAATAGATATGTACACAAGTTTTTTTTAGTGAATGTCTCCTTGTATTTTGTTCAAATCCATTTAATAAAAGTACATAAAGAATATGTTAACCTAACATTTCCTATTCCTGATATGAGCCTGCTGTACCATGTACTGTACTTGTATGAGAAAGTATCCTGTTCTCTTGGTATTTCTTCCTTTATGTGAAATCCCTGGTTTTTCTGACCAGTCCCCCTACTTTTCTATTTCAAACTGACCATGTTAGGCATGAGAGCACATCTATCCCATTATGGTCAGTTTTCTTGGAGCACAGCCTGCCCCTTATGCAACTGAGAACAGAGATTATGGGATCATTTATATAAAAAAAGGGAAAAGGGTAAATATATATACAACAATGTACTACAATGTAAAGTAGTGAGTGTACAGCTTGTATAACAGTGTGAATTTTCTGTCCCCTCAAAATAACTCAACACACAGCCATTAATGTCTAAACTGCTGGCAACAAAAGTGAGTACTCCCCTAAGTGAAAATGTTCAAATTGGGCTCAAAGTGTCAATATTTTGTGTGGCCACCATTATTTTCCAGCACTGCCTTAACCCTCTTGGGCATGGAGTTCATCAGGTTGCCACTGGAGTCCTCTTCCACTCCTCCATGACGACTTCACAGAGTTGGTGGATGTTAGAGACTTTATGCTCATTCACCTTCCGTTTGAGGATGCCCCACAGATACTCAATAGGGTTTAGGTCTGGAGACATGCTTGGCCAGTCCATTAACCTTACCTTCAGCTTCTTTAGCAAGGCAGTGGTCATCTTGGAGGTGTGTTTGCGGCCTAGTCTCCTAAGAGAGGGGATCATGCTCTGCTTCAGTATGTCACAGTGCATGTTGGCATACATGGTTCTCTCAAAGAATTGTAGCTCCCCAGTGTCGGCAGCAGTCATGCAGCCCCAGACCATGACCCTCCCATCACCATGCTTGACTGTAGGCAAGACACACTTGTCTTTGTAATCCTCATCTGGTTGCGACCACACACGCTTGACACCATCTGAACCAAATAAGTTTATCTTGGTCTCATCAGACCACAGGACATGGTTCCAGTAATCCATGTCCTTAGTCTGCTTGTCTTCAGCAAACTGTTTATGGGCTTTCTTGTGCATCATCTTTACAAGAGGCTTCCTTCTGAGATGACAGCCATGCAGATCAATCTGATGAAGTGTATGGCATATGGTGTGAGCACTGACAGGCTGACCGCCCACCCCTTCAACCTCTGCAGTAATGCTGGCAGCACTCATACATCTATTTCCCAAAGAGAACCTCTGGATATGACTCTGAGCACATGCACTCAACTTTTTTAGTTGACCATGGCGAGGCCTGTTCTGAGTGGAACTTGTCCTATTAAACCGCTGTATGGTCTTGGCCACCATGCTGCAGCTCAGTTTCAGGGTCTTGGCAATCTTCTTATAGCCTAGGCCACCTTTATGTAGAGCAACAATTCTTTTTTTTAGGTCCTCAGAGAGTTCTTTGCCATGAGGTGCCATGGTGAACTTCCAGTGACCAGTATGAAAGAGTGAGAGCGATAACACCAAATTTAACACACCTGCTCCCCATTCACACCTGAGACCTTGTAACACTAACGAGTCACATGACACCGGGGAGGGAAAATGGCTAATTGGGCCCAAATTGGACATTTTCACTAAGGGGTGTACTCACTTTTGTTGCCAGCGGTTTAGACATTAAGGGCTGTGTGTTGAGTTATTTTGAGGGGACAGGAAATTTACACTGTTATACAAGCTGTACACTTGTATAAAGTGTAATTTCTTCAGTGTTGTCACATGAAAAGATATAATAAAATATTTACAAAAATGTGAGGGGTGTACTGACTTTTGTGAGATACTGTATGTCAGAACAGAACTTCACAAATGCTGCTTCATTGCTTAACGCCATTTCTATTTAAGATGCTTCCATTGGTAGAAAACAAGAGCCCAACACCCAGGAGAGCATTAATAATATATAGGATTATAAAAAATGCATCATGAGGTTAATTACAGACAATATATTATGAATCTGAGTCAGGACCCCTATTAGGAGTGTTTCCATTTTTAGAGAAATTGTACTTTAAATTTTTCATTTCCTAATAAGATTAAATGGACATTTCGTTTCTCATCTTTCTGCATACAAAATAATAAAGTTGGCATACCAGGTATAAATACAATATTATTTGTGCAGAAAGTATTTGGGATTTACCAGATAAGGACATGTGTGTAAATGTTTACTTACATTAAGATACTTCCACTACTGGCTGGCGCGTTTCACTAAGGTATCTGCTCTGTGTCTGAGTAAATGGTATACATACGTTTTCAAAATAAACCGACAGAGGAAAGTATGTGAGAAAGGTCAAGAGTGTTCTTAGCTAGGGAACAGACTGGAAATGGTTTTTACAACAGATCTATTATCTATACACAACGGTACACTTAATCTAATGGGTCTATTTACAAAAAAAATTGCACAAAATATGTGAATAATACAGTTGTAAATGTTTTTAATATGTGTGAAATTGTCATTATATGAAATTAATGTTAATAAAGCAGTATTAAACCCAAAAGCAAATATTTATTATATTGCAGCTTACCACGTCTTAGATGTAACAGCTGCATTCATTTTCTTTTTTAGGCTTTCTTTCCTTAATTTCCTCTGTGATCCTGCTAGCAAGTCTGTTGTTTTTCCACAGAGTAAGCTCTCCTGCAGATGCAGCATTTAGAGGGCTGAGAGCAGTGCTGGATTAAACTCTGTAGAGGCCCCTAGGCAGTCGAAACCTTGGGGCTCCCTTCACAGGTTTCTGGGGGTTTCTAATGTGCACATTCTAGTGGCATAACATTGAACTAGTATTCATAACGGCCAGTAGATCGAGATGACCATTACTACTGTACATACAGTATCTCACAAAAGTGAGTACACCCCTCACATTTTTGTAAATATTTTATTCTATCTTTTCATGTGACAACACTGAAGAAATGACAGTTTGTAAAGTAGTGAGTGTACAGCTTGTATAACAGTGTAAATTTGCTGTCCCTTCAAAATAACTCAACACACAACCATTAATGTCTAAACCACTGGCAACAAAAGTGAGTACACCCCTGAGTAAAAATGTCCAAATTGGGCCCGATTAGCCATTTTCCCTCCCAGGTGTCATGTGACTCATTAGTGTTACAAGGTCCCTGGTGTGAATGGAGAGCAGGGGTGTTAAATTTGGTGTTATCACTCTTACTCTTTCATACTGGTCACTGGAAGTTCAACATGGCACCTCATGGCAAAGGACGCTCTGAGGATCTGTAAAAAAGAATTGTAGCTCTACATAAAGATGGCCTAGTCTATAAGAAGATTGGCAATACCCTGAAACTGAGCTGCAGCACGGTGACCAAGACTATACAGCGGTTTAACAGGACAGGTTCCACTCAGAACAGGCCTCGCCATGGTCGACCAAAGAAGTTGAGTGCACATGCTCAGCGTCATATCCAGAGGTTGTCTTTGGGAAATAGACATATGAGTGCTGCCAGCATTGCTGCAGAGCACATCATGGCAATGAGGCCGTAAATAAATAAGGATTGATCAATTTTCATATATATATACACCATAGACTCTATAACTTTCCTACAGACTAAGTAATATATACTGATTTGGGTTTTTTTCGACCAAAGAAATGTAGCAGTATATATTTATGAAGAAAGATTATTTATTTGCAAAATTTTATAATAGAAATGAAGAAATACTTGTTTTATTTTTTTTGATTATTTTGTAACAATAAAAAAAAAATCAGTGGTGATTAAATACCATTGAAAAAGAAAGCTGTATTTGCGTGAAAAAAAATGATGCAAATGTATGGGTATAGTGTTGCATGACTGTACAATTGTCATTCAAAGTGTGACAGAGCTGAAAGCTGAAAATTGGCCTGGGCAGGAAGGGGGTGAAAGTAGAAGCAGTTAAACTGTCTTTCATAGATTGAATGTAAAATTAGTTGAACAAATCCTGTTTGTTTCAATGTTGTCAAATCAAATGTATTTAAAATGTATTAACTATTATACATAACAGTATTTTATGGATTTCTCTGGCGAATATCAGCAGTACTGGATGTGACTTATTCTAAGAGCATTTGATCTGAAGAGAAAATACCCCATGAACAATGAATTACCTGATTGGTTGCTGCATGAAAAAAACATTCTTTTCCAAATGCTATATCATTAAAATATAAATCCTCGAAAGGCATTTGCATTTTAGTCACTTGATTGGATTAGTTTAGATATCATAACACAATATTGTTTTTTTTCTCCATTTTCTCACAGATAGTTTAAGAGATACTCAGAAGTGTATTAGCCTAATCCCCCTGAGTGTAGGATATTAAATATGTGCATTTTAGTTAAAGCCCAAGGTAGTTTTCAGGACATAAACAAATTAATGCTTTACATTTTTTTTTTTTTTTCAGATTATCATGAGAAGTCACAAGTGGCCTTTAACTAGTGTCACCTTACTGTTCTATTAAAACTGGAGGAGAGGTTTATATTGTTTTACAAGCTAGAGTAAAGTAAAAGCAAAATTGAATTATTGCGATCTGGGATGTCAGTTACTCACTTCATGTATAGCAGACCCAATCTAGTTGGTAAAATAAAGGTTGCCAGTTATTGCATCTATTTCCTAATGCCGCGCTGCATTTCTAAAAGGCAGATAAGGAGCAACAAAATAGGTGTAAGGTTCATATATTTTAAAATGAAACACATGTAAACCTAATCAACTGCTAAGAGTTTAACACTTAAGGTCTGCATTACTGGCATTAAATAACCTTTTACCCCTTATATCAGCCTTTCTCAACTACACCTCCCTTGTGGTTCCTTGAACTTCAATTTTCACCTCTTTTCATGTAGAGGGGGCATTCTCACTTCCCACTGACCTCCAATGTAATGGGGCTCTTCTCCACTGACTACCAATCTAAGGGGGGCCTTCTCAACTGACCCCCAATGTATTTAAACACCTTGCTCACCACTAATGTGAGGAGGCACTACACCAGGGGTGGATGAAAGGGGGGGCAACGGGGCAAATGCAAGGGGTGACAGTGGCAAGTGACAAGCTACATCTGGTGGCAGGCAATGGTGGCAAGTGACAAGCTACATTTTGTGGCAGGTGATGGTGACAAGCTGCACCTTAATGCAAGAGATGCATTAAGGTAAAAAAAAGTTTTGACTTTGACTTTATAACCACTTGAAACAAACACTAAGCACCAGAACCGCTATAGCATTATGGATAAAGTAGTGTTTACAAAATAGGGATGGGGGAAGGGGTTCTCTGAGGACCTTGATGTAAGGAAGGGGCTCTCTGGGGACCTTGATGTAAGGAAGGGGCTCTCCAGGGACCCTGATGTAAGGAAGGGGCTCTCTGGGGACCTTGATGTAAGGAAGGGGCTCTGTGGGGACCCTGATGTAAGGAAGGGGCTCTCTGGGGACCCTGATGTAAGGAAGGGGCTGTCTGGGGACCCTGATGTAAGGAAGCTGCTCTCTGGGACCCTGATGTAAGGAAGGGGCTGTCTGGGGACCCTGATGTAAGGAAGGGGCTCTCTGGGGACCTTGATGTAAGGAAGGAGCTCTCTGGGGACCCTGATGTAAGGAAGGGGCTACCTGGGTACCCTGATGTAAGGAAGGGGCTCACTGGGGACCCTAATCTAAGAGGGGATCCACACTCAGATATGTAACAATATTTTATATACACGCACATACACACACACATTATTTACATGTGTATGCCTGCCCAAGCGTATGACTTTCTTTACTTCGCTGCTATGGGCTCTAGCCCCAGATCTTTTGTAGACCTAGCAATGCCCCTGGTGGTTTGCATGTATTTATTATGATCAGGACTAAAAAAAAATTGTGCCAGTAAATTTTAAATATTGCACAGGAGAATTTTATAGTTTTGATTGCAAGAAACAGGTAGAGCTCTAGGCTCCTTTTTAAATGCTCACTAGACTAGTCTTAAAGAGACACTGTCATTTTGACAATTCAGTACAAAGTGACTTACAGTGCATTTATAAAGGGACTTCCCTTTGCCCCAGTTATACTGACATTACCAGTGATTCAGCGCTGCTCCTGCCTATGCTCCACAGAAAATCTGGGGCTTCTAGGTATGTAGAGCATGTGACCTCCCATTGACCGTGCACGGTTCTATCAGCCAATCATTAGGCCAGAAAATGGTCTCACCATTCTCCACAGACACTGATATAGTGGGAGTGCCAGCTGGACAAAAATGCAGTACTTAGCTGGGTTTGCACAAGTCTCACACAGATCAATTGTCTGCTGCTGACTCTCACCTTGGGACTTGCCGCAAAATCATAGTGTTATAGTAAGAGCGATTACAGAGGAGAGAGAGAAAGTCCTTTTTCCTGCTTGAAGATACATAGATGACATAATTACTTTCAGATTGCACCTCCTAATCTTGGCACTATCACTGGGCTAAAGCTTAAAGGGGTTGTAAAGGCAGAAGGGTTTTTATCTTAATGTATTCTATGCATTAAGATAAAAACCCTACTGTTTGTAGCAGCCTCCCCAGCACCCCCTAATATTTACCCTGAGCCCCTTCTCTCTCCAGCGATGTCCACGATCCCCTCAGCCATCCAATACACTCCTCCTGATTGGCGGGGCAGGGCTCCAAGCCTGAATGGATACACGAAGCTCTGACTTGGCTTGGGTGCCCCCATAGAGGGCTGCTGGCTGAGGGGGCACTCGAAGAAGGAAGGGGCCAGGAGCAGCAAAGAGGGACCCTAGAAGAGGAGGATCCAGGCTGCTCTGTGCAAATCCAACTGCATAGAGGAGGTAAGTAGAACATGTTTGTTATTTTTTTTTTTTTTTAAAGCGAGCCTTTACAATCACTTTAAGGACTGCATGATAAAAGGTAGGACTATTATGAAAATTTGATATAGTTGCTGTATATTATGTCAGGAATTTATTCTTCTAGACTTGTTAACTTACTGATCCACTTTTACTTAGCCATGAAATCAATACAGCACATTAAAAGAAAATTAAGAAAAATCAGCTTGTGAAAAACAAATCCATCTTTAAAAACAAAAACATTCCCTGGAACAATTATCTAAGAGAAAAATCATCATTCAATAGCTCAGACTCCAACTTTTAACATTCTCTTCACTGCGTCAATCCAGATGGATTTCTATGATAACTGTCTACTCCAACAGATAAATTTGTTCTGTTTCGGAGAATAAGTTCAGACAAAATCAATGTTAAAGTATTATGTTGTTTCAAGCCTGTTTATTTATGGTGAGTGCTAAATCATTCTGGGTTTATCTGCAAGTGCATGCTTGCCACTTATAATACAAAGATGTGAAAATGGAAACTGAAAAACCAAATTCATGAAATCACCCATGTGTAACTTGGTGTGTTTGTATAAATCAGTAGTCAGCTAAAACATCAACCTCTTTCACCAGTCCACCTTGGCATAATACTTGGCTCCTAAACCACAAACTGAGGTAGGGGAAGGCAAAATTTAAGCTAAATGCACACAGCCTCACGAGTGTGGATAGTATGCTGCGTCCTAAGCGCCACCACTGGACACAGCAACACTCTATGCTATTGCCACATTCAAACTGGAAGATTAGCTGTGGCCAGTTTGAGTGCATCAAGAACTTCCCGGAAATGCTAATACTGGATGCACACTATCTGGGTCCAGGGTCGGTCGCAGGCTCTATTAGTGATTACATGTTAACAGCAGCGGCCCTGGCCATAGATTTGTAAGAAGAGTGTGCAGGCAATATTTAGAACTGCCAGTAAGAACCTTGTGAAACAGTTTTGAGACCCTTAGTTTTTAACATATTTATAAATGATATAGGGTCTGGGATTAAAGGTGTTTGCATATGACACCAAGCTATGCAGTCCTTACAGGATGTCCCCAACTTACAAGCTGACCTCAATGCACTGTTTAATTGGGTGACTATGTGGAAAATGAGGTTTAAAGTATAACTAAAAGCATGACTTATTCTTTTAGTTTTGGATAGAGTAGAGAGGGATTAGAACACCTGTCAGATTTTATCACTGTCTCTGCACCCGTTATGGAGATTCACCATCTCAATTTGTCCTGTTTACCATTATCATTGAAAGTGAAAATAAAAGAAAAGCCCAAATTTTGTTATTTTGTTTTTTGTCCCCAGAGAAGTAATAGACGGGACATCTTCCAATGAGGACACTATTTCTGGTGAGCTGGGGGTCCCCAAGGAATTCCCTTGCAGTGACTTCCTCTCACTTCCTGTTTGGCTATGCAACAGGAAGAGAAAGGAAATCTTCAAAATGGGACACAGATGGTGACAAAAAAAAATCACAGGGTATAACCCTCCTATGCTCTATCCAAAATAAAAAAAAGGTTTGCCTATAATTTTACTTTAATGTTGATAAATGTAAAGTTATGCACTTGGGGCTAATACATGCATGCATTATACACACTAGGAGAACAGCTTGGGGAGTCAATGGTAGAGAAGCATCTGGGTGTTCTAGCAGATCACAGACTTAAAGTAGAACTATAGGCAAAACATTTTTTTCATTATGGATAGAGCAAGGAAGGATTATAACCCCTGTAAGATTTTTCCTCGCCAACTGTGTCCCAATGGAGGAAGATGGAAGATTTACCTTCACTTTCTGTCAAATAGCAAAACAAGAAGTGAGAAGAAATCCCTGAAAATTAAAGAAATTCCTTGGGGACCCCCATGTCACCAGAACTAGTGTCCCCATTGGATTTCCTCTCTATTACTTTTCTGGGGACAACACAAAATGTGGGGTTTTCTTTTACTTTAATTTTCAATGACAATGGTAAATAGGACAAATAGAGAGGATGTCAGGTTCTCTTCCCTCTCCACTCAAAAAAAGTTTTGCCTTTAGTTATACTTTAATAATAGCATGCAATATCAAGCTGCAATTTCTAACACTAGCAAAATTCTTTCTTGTATTAAGAGAGGGATGGACTCCAGAGAGAGAGATATAATTGTGCCTCTCTACAAATCATTAGTAAGACCTCATCTAGCAGTTCAATTTTGGGCACCAGTTCACAAAAAGGATATCAGAGATCTGGAGAAAGTGCAGAGGACAACCAAACTGATACATGGCACGTATGTTAAAATACATAAGTAATCCATATAGTGAGCTTGGTGCAGGGCATTGGTGCTCAACCTGTGGCCCTCCAGCTGTTGCAAAACTACAAGTCCCATGTCATTACAGAGGACAAGGGGGCACTCTTTATGTCTGGAAGAAAAGAGATTTAACCCCCATGTATGGAAAAACTTCTTCATAGTAAGAGCTGTGAAAATGTGGAATAAACTTTCTCAAGAACTAGTGATGGCCAGCTCAATAGATTGCTTTTAAAAAGAGCTGGATGCATTCCTAAATGCACAAAATATAACTGTATACTAATTATTAGAGGTAATAACAGCAGGGATAGCTGATCCAGGGAATATCCAATTACATCTTGGGGGATAAGGAAGGAATATCCAATCACATCTTGGGGGATAAGGAAGGATTGTCTCAGAAGACGTTGGTGACAAAACGCGTAAGTCGGAGCCAGACTAGCGCCTTACGTCACTTCTGGTTACGGGAACTTAGGCTGGTGGAACGCAAGCCACTCGCACAAGAAGCGTGCAGGGCTTTATCAACACGCTAGCAGACCATTCCCAGCACCAACCTTAAATGACCTAGGACCAGTGGTTTTTATTGCAGCTTTTTTATCAGTATACATTTTTAAACCACGATTTTAAACAATATTCATGGATGAATAAAGAACACAGTTTTAAAAGGATTATGCAATGGAGATTTTTTCCTTCCCTCCCGTATTTGATCATTGACAATCAACGCTGAGGATATTGGGACCATCGCTACCAGGAGGATAAGGGACCCCAACCACTGCTTGACAGACGTCCATGCGTTTTACCCCTGTAGAGGTGGCGCCGTACGAAAAGTGGGGTATCCCTAGGGGAGCATGCATGATCTGCACTCAAACACTGGAAGAACTTTATAAAGTTACCTGCGAGATTGATTATCTGCACTTGTTTAGTAGTGATCACCCACACTCCACTGCACTGTGCACGTTGGAGATTATACTGCATATGTGAACTATTGGACAGATCTGCATACCATATTGCACTGTGCACTTTAGGGGATTGAACTGTATATGTGAACCGTGAGATAGACCTGCTTATTGACTTTCCTGGTTGATTAGTGCACTGTCATTAGCTCATTAAGGCATTTTTAATGTTGTTTGCACATAGCACCTTGATTTATATGTGGTTTTAGGAATTTTGACAGAACACAATACATTTGGATTTAAGGATTATATGGTAGGGATCTATGTGCATTTTTTCTAACCACTTCTGTTTTGCACTTTTTACCTTCTCACATTGGTTTGTACAATTATGCAATATTGAGCACATATATAATACACGGCATATCACAACACCATCATTTTTACACATATCAGCAGGGTGCCCTTTTTTTACACCACTGGGGGGGGGGGGGGCCTGAATGTAGTATCCACGTACAGCATTACTAAAATATTTTGCACTATCAACAAGAACCCAATCATCTATACCATTTACATCTGGGGGAATGCCTACATTCCCAAAAGGCACATTAGCCTATAGTCCGAGCATTAATAAGCAGCGCCAGGCCCAGTACCATTAACGTATCTTTTATGTCAGGACTGTATTTCTGCTCATCAAGTTCTGAGATTTACATATGTCTACCCCACAGCACACTTTCTCCGCTCTCTCTACCTATCGCCATGTTTTTGTGCACTGCAGCACACCTGGCTGGCTCCTTTTGCTGTTTCTCTCATCTCCTTTTTCAGTTCTGCTTTACAGACTGAGCAGTGGACTTTAGCCTAGGTTTCCACTATTGTGACCCCCAAAGTCGCATGATTTAGAGTGCACCTTTGCGGTGCGACTTTAATGCGACTTTGAGTGCAGCTTTGATCCAACTTTACACTCTCTGTATCAAAGTTGCACCAAAAGGCGGAACAAAGTAGTGCAAGAAAGTTTTTTGGAGCCGCTGCGATTTGAGTCACACCAATTAGAACGGGGGCCATTGAAATACATGGCTTTTGACTTGTCATGCGACTTCACATGTGTCAAGTTACACACCAACTGTCAGTAGTGGAAACAGAGCCTTAAGGCCCATACACATGATGCAATGGTCGTACAACAGTGGTCTTACAACAGCTTGTTGTATGTTAATCCGACCATTAGTATGGGTGATTACAGCAGCCGATGTTCAACAGTGGTACAACAGAAGTTGGCTGAGCAGACTAGAAAACTTTTGTTGTACAACAAACCGTTGTACGACTGTTGACTCCTGTGTACTGAAAAGTTGGGCCATGCTCAGAAGTCAGGAACGCCCGGAAGTGTCCGCTCGAGTAAACCTACGTTCCTAATTCCCAAATCACATTCACCTGAACTTCCTCTTTAGACGCTCATAACACGTCAAACCATTCAGCTTTGTTGAATGATTACTTGACTCCTGTCAGTACACTAGACACAGCAGCCAATTTTGGGCAAAAGTTGAACCTGTGGTCACACGACCGTTGCACCGTGTGTATGAGGCATTAGGCAGATGATTCATGTAGAGAGTTACTAGATGTCCCGGGAGCTGCACATCAAGTCAAGACCTGCTTTATTGTAGTGAATGGCAGTCTCAGCCTGGACCCCCACCAGGCCAAGCCCACAACAAATTTAACTCTGCCCACCAAAGCTTACTCATGGGGATGGAGTCTCCAGGTGGAAGGGGGCCATTAAATGCATCATTGGCCACCACTCACTGAAAGAATGAACATCAGGTGTGTGAAGTGGTTGTGAAGGGCTGGTGATAGAGGTTGTGTGTTTAAGGAAATGCATACACAAAGCAACCATAGAAGATCTGGTTCCAAAGAAGTCTTAAATGGCCAGCCTCTTGCATGGTGTGTGTAAAAAAACAAATGTGCAGGAGTGTGATAAGGTTAAAAGGCAAATATTCTACACCACCTCCCTCCCCACCACCCATTAAACATCTTTAATAATATTTAATCTTTAAACACACAACCTCTATGACCAGCACTGCACAACCACTTCACATATCTGATTTTCATTCTGTTACTGAGTGGTGGTCGATGATGCATTTTACCGCCCACTTCCACCTGGAGACTCCATCCCCATGAGTAAGCTCTGGTGGGTGGAGTGAAACACATTGGGGGGCATGGCCTGTTGGGGGTCCAGGCTGAGACTGCCATTCACTATCATACAGCAGGTCTTGACCTGATGTGTGGCTTCCAAAGACGGTGATAATAGACGAAAAAGACAAAAGGTAATGTGTACAAACCATTGCCTCCAGCAACCAGTTCCCACCTGTATAGCACAGTTTACAATATAAATTCTGTGATACCTCGTCTTGTCCATCCTATGCTACACTTCTACCCAATGGTTATATGTCATTTTTCTGGGGTTTTTTTGGTTGAACTGGATGGATTTGTGTCTTTTTTCAACCTGACTATGTAACGATGTATCCATGTTACCCCTTATTTTCTAGCTCTTAAGTCACGTCCTATGCTACACACCCAACAAGCAAGTTTTCTGTAAAATTACAAATAAGTGATGCTTTTAAATTTACATTTCGAATCGGTTTACAGCTAGAAAATAACATTTCATAAACTTTACCTAACATGATGCACTTCTGATGATTTATCTTTGAAACCATAACCAGAATGTGCCTCTGTCAGTGCTGCTAAGACATAATTTGATTATGGTGCCAGCTGGTATGTTAACTTACAAGACCTGCGGATGTTGCTGAACGCTCCAGAGTGCCCTGCATCGTCTTATTATAGAACAGATTCTATTAAACTTGACACCAGTAATTCTCCTTAAAGCGGATGCAAGGTACTCATTATTAAAGAGCCACTATTACTAAATGTCATATTTTCATAAACTGGCTTCTGTAAAATAGATTTTAATATTATCATAGTTAAATATGTACAGGTTTCAGGGGATTATTAAAATCAAAGATGTACGAAACCAAGGTGACAATATGGAAGTGAAATTTTCTATCATGTAGCTGACCTCCTATCTAGCTATAAACATCGGAAAACAACCAACTTTATATTTTGATTCCTTCTTTTGCTGCCAAGTTAAAATCCAGCAAGAACCCACACAGCAAAATGACAAAAAATGCAAATGTCCGCACATGTGGGGAAACTTTTCATATATTAGTTGCCATTTCACATAACGCATAAAATGTGATTTATTGTTGTTTAGTTTTATCCTAAAGCTAATCTGTCCTGAAACTGTTTCTATTTAAATGCATTTTGTACTTAGACACTAGTAATGACCATAACTCATATTTGTCTTTAGTAGGTTTCCAAACAGTGCCTCGGCCCACTGGTAAAGCACAGCATTGTTCTCATGTACTGGAAGAGTTAAAGTGTAACTCCACTTTTGCTGTGAAACAAAAAAAAAAACATTCCCCTCTGGGTGATCTATATACATTGCAGGAATTTTAACCACAACAGTACCTGGCACGAAAACCCCCTTCCTGTCCAGGCCATTTTTCAGCTTTCAGCGCTATCACACTTTGAATGACAATTACTCAGTCATGCAACACGGTACCCATATGAAATTTGCGTCCTTTTTTTCACACAAATAGAGCTTTCTTTTGGTGGTATTTAATCACTAGGAGGGGGTTTATTTTTTGTTCTATAAATAAAAAAAGATTGAAATTTTTTTGAAAAAATGCCTTTTTCTTTGTTTCGGTCATAAAATTTTGCAAATTAGTAATTTTTCTTTGTAAATTTTGGCCAAAATGTATACTGCTACCTATCTTTGGTAAAAATAACCCAAATAAGTGTATATTATTTGGTCCTTGTGAAAGTTATAGAGTCTACCAGCTATGGTGCCAATCATTGAAAATTGATCAGATCTGATCACACCTGATATACTGACAGCCTATCTCATTTCTTGAGACCCTA
>BLSH010060248.1:1251724-1278914 GCA_018402905.1 Glandirana rugosa
TCTGGCTACAGTGTCTGTGTCCTGGCTAATATCCCTGTGTCCTGGCTAATACCCCTGTGTCCTGGCTAATACCCCTGTGTCCTGGCTAATACCCCTGTGTCCTGGCTAATATCCCTGTGTCCTGGCTAATATCCCTGTGTCCTGGCTAAAATCCCTGTGTTCTGGCTCCCTGTCCCTGTGTTCTGGCTGCTGCATTTCCCACCATAGGACTATACGCGGGTCAATACGTTTTCCCATATTTTTTGGGCAAAAGTAGGGGGTCGGCTTATACACGGGTCGACTTATACACGAGTAACAAAAACCTAACATAAACTTTCTCTATCCCATTACAGAAGGTCCCTACTTCATGTGTGGTAGTATTTTTTTATTTCTAATTTATCAAGACCCAACATGCTTTCGTCTGATGACTGTCATCTCAAGATGTCATGCGTTTCATATGGACATCAAGCTTAAGGAGGAATGGGACTTTTAAGGCCGTCACTAAAGATTCCCAGATAGGAAAACACAAACAGTGGATTTAGATAAAATTAATATTTATTATTACAAAACATGATAAAAATCCATAACATATGGAAATATAGAAATATGTGAAGTTCTGTGGTCGTAACATGAGTAAATAAGACCTTAGATCCCAGTCACCGGGTCAAGGTCCATTTGTAAAACAGTGCACAGATCCCATCAGGTTCGCTACACGTTTCGGCAACTGCTTCTTCAGGCGATCCTGGTAATTTATCAAGCAAAAAGTATATCTTAATTACTACATATAGACCACATACATAGAGTACTTTACTTCAAAAAGAAATAGTTTTGTACCACTGTCTTGTGAATTTCAAGAAATATTCATAGCCTATGTGGCTAGTATAAATAGCTAGTAAGAAAAATGTATATATCTATGGTTCAGTTTATTGAATAGAAAGAAACCCAAATCAGAGTGCAGTTAATATATCATAATTATAAATTTGTTAATTACAGCATACATGGTTCATTGCTTTCCCCTATGCCCCCAACATCCCCATCTACATGGATATGTACATCCTATCTGGGAATCTTTAGTGACGGCCTTAAAAGTCCCATTCTTGCTTTTTCCTCTTGGTTTTTGTACTACTTTTATCCCGGGATGTGGCGTCACGACCAGCAAAAATCCACCTCTATTTTTTCCTTATAACAAACATATTATACTTACCTGCTCTGTGCAATGGTTTTGCACAGAGCAGTCCAGATTCTCCTCTTCTCAGGTCCCTCTTTGGTACTCCTGGCCCCTCCCTCCGGTTGAGTGCCCCACAGTAAGCAGCTTGCTGCCGCACTGCTGTCTCTGCCAATGAGGAGGGAGTGTCCTGGACAGCTGAGTCTCTTGTGCATCATTGCTGGATTGAGATGGAGCTCAGGTAAGTATTAGGGGGGCTGAGGACGGCTGCTGCACACAGAAGGCTTTTTATCTTAATGCATAGAATGCTTCTGCCTTTACAACCACTTTAAACACTTGAGTCCTGGAGCCATTCTTTCATGCAAAAACAGACCGTTTACCAAGAAAATAAGGGGCTTTGATCCGGTAAAAAAAAAAATGGATGTTGACGGAAGCGGATGTAAATGGATGATTTCGAAATTATCAAAACGTTACTTTTTGGCTTTAGAAGTCTGGTAACATCCTCATTCAACATGCTTTCATCTGATGACTTTGTCATCTCAAGATGTCATGCGTTTCATGTGGACATCAAGCTTTAAATGCTGGTGCACTGTGCATCATTAGGTTAAAGCGTTACTAAAGTATTTTTTTTTGTTTGTTTAAAAATAGCAAACATGTTACTTACCTGCTCTATGAAGTGGTTTTGCACAGAGCAGCCCAGATCCTCCTCTTCTCGGGTCCCTCATCATCTCTCCTGGCCCCTCCCTCCTGCTGAGTGCCCCCACAGCAGGCAGCTTGCTATGGGGGCACCCGAGCCACTGCTCTGTGTGTCCATTCAGACACGGAACCGCGGAGAGTCCCAAACAGCCGAGTCTGTCGTGCAACATCACTGGATCGAGATGGGGCTCAGGTATAAGGGGGGCTGAGGGGAGCTGCTGCACACAGAAGGTTTTATTATCTTAATGCATAGAATGCATTTAGGTAAAAATACTTCTGCCTTTCGAATTTAAAATCTACAGGGAGTGCATATCCTAGTTTAACACTTTTCCTGCATTGTAGCATTGTCACCCTAGTTAAAAAAAAATCAATAGTGGAAATAACAGAGGAGATACTACTGTTTTATTAACTGTTATTTTTAGATTTAAATACATTTATTTACAGTTTGAGGTCATTGAGATCAGTGAGAAACTCAGAGCACCTGTGGAAGTCCCCGCTATTGACAGCTATGATCTAGCGAGAAGTTTGATGCTACAAACAGCATTTTTTTTATTACTTCTTCCATGTGGGTACAATTGTTAAATGCGTTCAAACCGATAAAGCAAAATTTGACTAGGGCAGGATAATAATCATTTAAAACACCTTGCTGGTTGTTGTGGATTAGTTCCTTATTAGTTGATGAGTCACACAATTGTAATAAGTGACAAACTGGTGGGAAATAGAGTGGTGAAATCACATGGGCAAGGAATTCGATTTTAGTGTTAAAGTGGATGTAAACCCTCACATATACCCAGTGAAGTGAACAGCCTCAGATGATACACAGAAAAGAAACAAATCTCCCTACATAAGTTTTACATGTATATCTGCTGTCTTCAGCTTAATATATTCTTTATAATGTGCACATCGTATTAGGAGATTTTCTCTTCCTGGTCAACTCTGCAGTGAAGCCTGCGCATACAGCCAAGACAGCTGATTGGAGGAAAGGCACACACCCCTTCTCCTCATAGGCGGAGACTTTTAGATCTGTTCGTTGAATAGTTCAGCACTGTGCTATTCTATTTATAGCTCCCTCCCCAACACAAAACTCAGGGTGCTTTCATCACATGTGATGGAGAAATTATCAGGCTGATAACAGAAGAGCGGAGCAGGAGACAGCTACGGGACATAGTGCTTTAAAGAGAGAAAAGAAAACATTGCAAATATATGTGCCCAACTCAAATGTCATGAATTGGGTTTACAACCACTTTAAAGCAACATTTGCAATTTTGGCAGTCTTAGATCATAGATGATTGAAGAATAAAATTACATGGTATTTTGTATGACATTAAAGCATATTTATAGCCAAGAAGAAAAATGCATACAATATATTACATGCTTACAATCCCTTAGATGTTTAGACTGTTTAGTTCTATTTTAGTTTCTAAATTGAAAACTTTTACTCAGCATATTATACAGTACTTATGGAAGAGCTGCACTGTCGCTCTAGAACAGCACTACACATAACATATAGGGTTGGTGTTCTGTAGTCCACAGAGATAAGCTTGGAACGATAATAACTGATAAAAGTGCCAAAGAGACAGAGAGCACAGGGAGTTCACATGATTTCTGGCAGGATCAACACATTATTTTTGCACTTATTAGACAAATATAACAAACCACGTTCAATGATACGTCAAACATACCATAAGGGAGCAAATAGGAGAAGTTCATGTTATGGTTTGCATATACTGTATGTGACGGACCGCCTGGCACACCACCAGGGTGCCTCCGCCACCTCTGGAAAACAGGAACAAGTTATTATAGCTGAGAATTGCACCCAAGAACTAGACGACACTAGCTTAGGTGCAAATAAGAACTCTCTTTATTGAAAATTCACATATAATTTAGACCACACAAAATAAGATAACAGCTTGACCACATTATCCTAAACAATGTAAACGTTAAACAATAATATCATCAGTATATCTAACAGTACATCTAATGAACAGCTAGCAGCTAAAAGTAAGCTAATTAATAGTAAGCTAATCAACAGCTAAGCACTCAGACAGTTTTTATTAGTCAGGGATCCCATCCCAGACAGCCCATCAACAAGTACATTACGCATGCTGCCTTTCAGGTGTTTGACTTTGACTTGTGTAATCTGTCCACTAGAAAAGTCATCATAAGACAAAACTCATACAATGTTCCATCAGTGTGAAAAAGTGGAATCAATTTTATCTTCATAGCTTTCTTGAGGGAGATTGTTGATAAATATTTCTGTCCCAAGTAGAGGAGCCCCTCCAACCCAGTCTGCAGGCGGGCCACCATATTTCCTCTGACCATTAACCTGTACAAGAACAATATTACACCTCTCCATCCACTCCAGAAGGGACGCTTTTTCAGAGAATTAGTCCACGCTCACGGCATTCATTACATTGTTTTCCATCATTAGAGAATTATCTGCTCTCTCCATGGGATCAGAAGCTGAACTGAGCTCTTTTCCAGCTCTACCGGGAGAGGCAGACAAAATCCCTAGTCTCATCCATGGGCCATAATCAGTGGGTAGAAGGCTAGCCCTTAGTCCCCTCCAAAAGTACAAGTCCTGGTTGGGTCGGTCACACTGTACTTTAAAGGAAACCTTGCATGAGACAAACACAGATGTTGCCATTGCTAACCACTTTCCAAAATACTTTATTATCTGCACTATCCAAAAGGATACAATCTAGTGAAAAAGTTCATGATTTAATGGATTTAAATGTGGATTGGAATTTCATGGTAGGGTTTGAAGAATACAGGTTGTACAGCAGCTTAAAGTGGTAGTAAACCCTCCTATTATTTTCAGCCAAGGAAGCTGCCATCTTGGCCTCTGTTTAATCTACAACTGTCATGATGCTGCACATGTGATCAGCTATGACACCAGCCATTGGATGGTTTGACAGTTTGGTTTAGCGCACAACCAATGGGAGTGTTACATTATCGGCACGTGCCGGAAATGGAACTGGTTTTTAAACTGTTAAATGGATGGGTATACTACCACTTTAAAGAATAATTTATGCTTTGTCAATTGTTACTGTACATGAATGGAAATTTACTTTCTGAAGCAACTGCAACTTTGTCATGCTATTATATTTACTCTTTCAAGCTAGGTGCAAAGCCATTTGGTGACAAATGTCTTTGTGCTTTTTTTTTTGTTAGACCAGACTTGTTGAAAGGACAGCAAGAAGTCTGCAGTGAGTGTGTTTGAGGATAGCTTTACTGCATCAAAAGCAATGGTTCTGAGATCACCAGACTGCCAGTAAAGATAATGGAGTACACTGGTGCACTATATCAATACATCATATTCCATGTTGATATGTTTTATAATTTTAGTTATGCAGTTACACTATTATTGGCATTACCTACTCATGTGGTATAAATATGTGATTTGAACAGACAAAAAGAAATACATGAACCTTTTACACAATACTAATGGTCCAGCACACACAGCTTCCTATCTATCATGATAAAGTGTAAGCAACCATTAAACATACAACAAAGCGAGGACCAACATGATTGAGGTGAGCGCAAGTGAATTGAATTTACCTGGCAAAGCATACCCCATACAATATGCATACATCGTAATTTACATGCAAATATTGTAACACTAAGTTCACAGGATTCAAATGAGATTCACCCCATTAGAATAAATGCTGATGTTATACAAGACCCACAAAAGCAAACACACAAACATAACAAACTTATCCACTGTATTTAAAGGGGCTTTTCCACATATTTGACATTCACAATGCAAAAAGCCACTTAGTGAGCATTTCTTGTTTATGAAGAACACAGTATGCCTTTCTGTGTTCAGAATAAAGACTATACAGTGGATGCACCCAGACCCATTTTTTGTCATGTTTGCATGAATATAGACTAATAGTTCAATCCACAAAAGGAAATGTTTGGATGTCCTTGAGAGTGCATCCATAGTACGTTCACTTCTGGCAAACACGCAACAAAGTAATCACCTTAAGAAAAACCTACCAAATTGTTGCCAAAGCTTTAATGCTTTAAATCTTGCTCAATAATAACCAAAATAAGAGTTAAAAGCACAATATAATAAATGCTGACAACAGTAAAGGAAGCAAATATATATAGGTAAGTGATGAGGGTTTCCAGAGAAGGATGCCCATAGCCCAAGCCCAAGTGACCAACTTAGCGCATTCTTGATTCTTTGTTTAAACTGAGGATCAACACCAAAGCAAAGCAGTGGCTTCAATTCATGCTCCATCTTGAAGTGAATCTATATTTGGCAAAGTAACAAGTTGATTTTATGGAGCATATACACACCAACTACTTACCTTCCACTCGCTCCCTACTACTCTGATCAAACTTAGAAATAGCCAATACTTATAGGTTTGAGGCTGCGTTCACACTGATGTGAATTGGATGTGGGTTTCTCTGCATCCAATTCGCATGACAGGAGACTGTGCCCAGCTCTCACATAGCTCTGGGGCAGCCGCGGAGCAGATTACACAAAGGTCCTGTGCGTCTTTGGCTCTGTTTTATGTCCAAATTCAGATAAAAATTCGGGCCTGATTCCTCCCTCAAACAGAACGCGAACGCACCGGTCCCCTGCTGTGAGCCGCATCTGAAGACAGTGTGAACCCAGCCTTGGGGAACATAAGACATTCCCCATTGACTGTCCACAATGCAGCTCTTGGACAAGCAAGCGCTGTCACAAGGCATTGGGTGGGAATATGCTCAGCTTGGTGTTAATTGCTAACAAAGTTACAAAAGTCAGACAAGAATGTGAGGTGGTCTAGGGGAGGATTAGAGAAAAGGATGAAAGGTAAGTACATGTTTCTCCTACTCCAATGAATAACAAAAATATGTTATTTTGTACAGGAAGTCAGTCAAACAAGGACTTTCAAACAGCAGATTGGAGGACTCAGAGAAACACAGATGAATGTAATTAATCCCCACTAATAATTTAAAATACTATTGCCTTTATAATGGGCAACTTTATTCAGCTGCAGCTGTTTCCCTTGACAGCACAATCATTTCTTATTAGATAGAGCAAATAATAATAACTGGCAAATAATAATGACTAAGTTCTGGGAAATAAAGAACATTACATAAAGGACATTCAGGAAATACATAATGTACAGGGCTTGTCATATTTTATCACCAACAACAGCTCTATATTATTATTTTTTGGCTTTGGATAAGGATGAGTCAGTCTTCAGCATAATTAGCACTACAAATAATATCAAGAAAAAGATCATCATAATTATCCTCAATATGGCTTAAACTGAAATATTAACAGCTGCCATTAAGCAATATTAATATCTACTAACAAACAACAATGAAAGTGTTACAAATGGCTGCATGCAATAGTTGTATCTTTCTGTCATTTACGCAAATTTATTTCATAGTAGAGTCCTTTCACACGAGCGGATCATTCGGGTCCGCCTGTCAGTTTTTCAGGCCGACCCGAACGGACGCTCCATTGTCCTCTATGGAGCGATGGATGTCAGCGGTGACATGTCCACTGGCAACCGATCCGCCAAAAACAGACGGATGGAAACCCTATTTTCCATCTGTCTTGCGAATCGGATCGGATGAACACGGACAGACGGTCCGTGTTTATCCGATCCCACATAGAGGAGAATGGAGCTGTGACAGGTCAGTCTCTGCATGGAGTGCAGAGACTGTCCTGTCATCCGCCGGCTCAGCAGGGATAAACGGATGGATCCCCGCTGAGCAGCAGAGCCCGTCAAAACGGGCTCTACTCGCATGAAAGGGGCCTAAGAGTCAGAGAACAATTATTATTGACTTATAGAACTTTTTATTTACAGTACCCCTCACTTTCTGGAGGAATGATTTGTCTGTCCACTAATAACTATACTGTTTGACATTGTCAACTTTTCAGTTCTGGGTGTGTTCTTCAAGTATAGTACTGTGTGAGCCATCAATAAGAGTAGGCCATTTGAAGTATTGGTTAACTCAGTGGACTAAACATGTTTAAGTTTTCAGAGCTTTTTACATTTCTTCATTAGGCATGATGCAATGTGTCTATGCTGTATCTGAAGAACATAGTTGCTGTTACACAAACTGCCATTTGGACCGCCGTTTTCTTGACTGTTAAAGAAAACTATAGACTCCTTTTAACTAGTTTTGAATGCTTTCATGCTGATATAAACTAAAACTGAATGGTGATCATGGCTCAAGCCATCAACTACCTCTCAGAAAATCACAATAGTTTTTTTCGTGGTCTTGCACTTTTCATTATACGATAGACAAGTTGTATGTGACCAACAACACTAGCTTGTTACCACTGGGTTAGCAAACTCTAAAAAACACTGGGGTTGATTTACGAAAACTGGAGAGTGCAAAATGTGGTGCAGCTGTGTATGGTAGCCAATCAGCTTCTAACTTTAGCTTGTTCAATTAAGCTTTGACAAATGAACCCTACTGTTTCTAAAGGCATACCAATATACAAGCTGAAACTCCACTTCTTCACATTTTTATGTACTTCTTATAAAGTTGACACAAAAGAAAGTGACCCTTCCTAATATTTTACTTGAGCCCTTGACAGGCATACTATTATGTATTCCTAACCACGATGTATGTCATTAGTACAAATATTTTTTTGGAAGAGACAGATGATAGCTATTTAACAATCTCATAATCAATCCATTTTAGAATTTGTGTCATTTCTTTCAACACAAAGAATATGCTTTTCTAAAACTGGAGTGCAAAATCTGGTGCAGCTGTGCATGGTAGCCAACCAGTTTCAAACCTCATCTTGTTCAATTAAAGTGGTTGTATGCCCAGTGAAGTGAATAGCCTCACATGATACACAGAGATTCATCCATTTATCGATTATATAACTATTTATAGCTTGAATATGTTTTGATAAATACCCTAACAGAACTAAAATTGTACCTGTGTCCAAATATATGTGGACCTAACTGTATACTGTATTTGTTTTATTCAGATTTCATAACTGAGGTTTACAACCACTTTAAGCTTTGCCAAAAAAAAAAAACTGGAAGCTGATCGGCTTCTACGCAGGGCTGAACCAGATTTTGAACTCTCCAGTTTTAGTAGATCGACCCCAAAGTACTTTTGTTTTTGACTCCTCCCACTAATGCCAGGTACAGGATCCAGGTACAGGAAACAGTGCAGGATGTCTAAATATCTGAACAGCAAAAGAATGTGGTAAAGGAGGACTGGTAATGTACAATGGAGGAAGCATAAATGAGCAATGCATAAGATAAGTATAGCTACTAGTTCCTCTATCTCCTAGTCAAAATTAATATACAGCTCTTACAGTCTTGCAGTGGAAGGGGGGGGGGTGTAAGGAGGCACCACAAGGATCATTTTTTTTTACTTAACCCAGAGCTCAGCTTTAATTCAAGACATTCAGAATGAGTGAAGAGGGTTGGTACAGGTAGACAGTGTTATAGCATACAATTTCTTAGGATGAGATCAGCAAGACAGAGCAAGCTATGGTTTATTTTAAAATATAAAATAGAAATCTGTCCTGGCATAAAGTTGCAATCTGCAATGTAATAACTCCCGTTCTTTACCAGTTAGGACTCCAACCCCTTTTATGGGGTTATTGGCTTGTAATACCAATACACCTTCATTAGGAGCTCTTTCTAATGCAATTAGAAATTCATGCTGCGGATATGCCTGTACTTTGGTGCTTGCCATATATCTGTCTAAATTGTAAATCTGTGAAGACTTGTTCCATGTATGGTTTATTCCAACCATTGATCATCACTGCTTAAATCATGTTCTGCTGAAAAGGAACTAATTATGTATAGGAGGCTTTGGGATATTGAATTCTGAATACAATCAACTGAACGGCATTGTGACGTTGCAGAGATTTGCTCAATGTGTGCTTTATTAACATTGATTCGGACTGCCTGATTTGTGGTGTATTGTGAGGATGCAATCATTCAGCATTGTTTTGATGCTTTGAAATCTCAATTTCTGAAATCATGTTATCCTACATCATTTAAATTAGGAGGTTTTTTTTTACTTTTCCAGCAATATTTTCTTGCATACGGCATGTGTGCGTGATTAAATGTATTTATTATTATTTACTGTAGTATCGCTTGCTATATATTAAGCAGATTATGTTATTTCATTTTCTGGTTCCCTATTAATCATTAATATTCATGCATGAATCAGTTTTAATATTTGAATTTATTTAATTTATTTCTCACATTAACATTTATAATCACTTAATTTGCTGACTAGTTGGGCGCCAAACACCAGAATGTGGCCTTTAAATGGACTGTTTTGCTTTTCCCTTTCCTTTTTTGTGTTGCCCACTCTGTCTCTTGTTTTTGATAGGGGCAGGTCTGCTTGTGATGTAGTTTCCTAGAGCCACTTCAATGGAAATGGTGTGGCCCCTGTTCTACTAGCAGCACGTCAAGTATAACAATTGTGAATGGATACATTATTTGTAAGAACTAGATTAGGCCTCATTTCCCGCTAGCATGGATTCACTGCAATCCTGTGTACATATTCTCAGCTCCTTTCAAGAACTCCTGGTCTCAAGCTCCCTTGTCTCCTCTTCCCATGCTCGTCTCCAGGACTTCTCCAGAGCTTCTCTCATCCTCTGGAACTCTCTACCTCAATCTGTCCGACTATCTCCTACTCTGGCTTCCTTTAGGTGATCCCTGAAAACGAATTTCTTCAAGGAAGCCTATCACGCCTCCAATTAATCTTTTATTACTTCCATCAGCTCATCCCCACAGTTACAACCTTTTGTACAACTTGAGGTTTACTACACAAAACAATTGACTTTGCTGGCAGCAAGATCCTGTGTTTTAAGTTGTTTAAATGCTTTATGCATGTAATATATGTGCACCAGTTACATGTGTACAAAGGGACCCTTTTAATGCAGCCTATTGGTGGCTAGGACGCCTAGCATCCTTAGATGCTAGGATATAGGCGGCTGTTGCCGCATAGTTTCCTTGGCTGCTATAATGCTGATGGCTATTGCTACCTGTCGCCTCATTGTCCACATGCCCTTCATTGCTGGGATGTAGGAGGTTATTCCAACCCAGTGTATATTTGCACTAAACGCTGTAGTCAGGAACACGTTAACACAAATGTTTACATGTTTTGTTTACATGTTTATACTATAAAATACAGTTCATATGCAGGATGGTGGATGGAGAGTTTTCTATTTCGATTTTTATAGATTTTGATGCAGAGCAAGTTTTGTGATTTGCTTCACAGCTGTGTGCAAAGCTGCTTTTAAAAACAGAGAGAAAAATATCGTTTTTTGCGGCCATGTGCATGAGCCCTATAGGTGATATACTTGAACAAATGACACATAAAATTGACATGGTGTACTCATTCTTGTTATCTAAATTAATGGAAATGCATATTTGTCACATGGAAAAGGTAAGTACACCCCTATATCTACCACCACTTCAAATCTATGAATTTATAATAAGGTATTCCATATTAGGCGCCAATGATTGGAACCTCCTTAAAAATGCAGGTGGAATCTGATTTAAACCTCAGATATGTACAATAGATTCTAGTGTTCTCTGTGTTTTTATAGCATCTGGTGTCATCCTGACAAAATCAAAGAAGAATCTGCATGGCTTTAAGACCCTTTCACACTGACAGACCAATCGGGTCCGCCTGTCAGTTTTTCAGCTGGACTCGATAAGACCATCCATTGCGCTTTTTGGAGCGGCGGATGTCAGCAGGCTTGTGTCCACTGACACCCACAGACATCCGATCTGATCTTGTCTGGTAAAAACAGATGGATGGGGATCCATTTTCCATCCATCGGCGGATCGGATGGCAGTCGGGCGGAAATTGACAGGCGGTCCGTTTCCATCCGACAGCCCATAGAGGACAGTTGGCTATGTCCATGTCTGCTCTGCATCAGAAATATCATCTGCCTGCTCAGTGGGGATCAGAGGTGAGATCCCCTGCTGAGCAGATTAATCCGCAGGCGGGCTCTGCCAGTGTCAAAAGGGCCTTAGTCTGCTGATCTGTCCAGGACTGGCTAGCCCAAAAATAATTCAGCCCAAGAGCTGAACACTTGATGCTTAAAAAAGGCTCCAAGAACCCGTAAATTTCATTTCAGAATCTGCCAGTAACACTTGCAACAGTTGCTGTCAAAATGCATACATCCACAATCAGAAAGAGATTGCATCAACTTCTCCTGCATGGGAGGTGTCAGCAAATGTTTGCTGTGTAAAAAGAACATTAGAGCAAGACTACAGTTTGCCATTTAACATAGAGGCAAAAAGCAGTTCTTCTGGAACAATGTTCACCGGACTGTGTACATCTTCTATTACTCAGAGGGTTGGTTGCAATCATGGGCATCCGCAGAACTTTTTCCAGGGAGGGGGGCATAATTTCAAGGTCATCCATGCTCTGCCCCTTTTTGACAATGTCATAATTACATTATCACGGTCAGAGACTGCAGATGTAGTACAGGAGGTGGTCAGAGACTGCAGACATGATCCAGGAGATGGTCAGAGACTGCAGACGTGATACAGGAGATGGTCAGAGACTGCAGACATGATCCAGGAGATGGTCAGAGACTGCAGACGTGATACAGGAGACAGTCAGAGACTGCGGACATGGTACAGGAGACAGTCAGGGACTGCAGACATGGTACAGGAGACGGTCAGAGACTGCGGACATAGTACAGGATACGGTCAGAGACTGTGGACATAGTACAGGAGATGATCAGAGACTGCAGACATAGTACAGGATACGGTCAGAGACTGCGGACATGGAACAGGAGACAGTCAGAGACTGCATACATAGCACAGGAGACAGTCAGAGACTGCAGACATAGCACAAGAGATAGTCAGAGACTGTGGACATGGTACAGGAAACGGTCAGAGACTGTGGACATGGTATAGGAAACGGTCAGAGACTGCATACATGGCCCAAGAGACTGTCAGAAACTGCATACATGGCTCAAGAGGATAAGAACCTAGTGGGGAACCCCTGATCTGATCCCTGATTCCAGGGGGGGGGGCAATTGCCCCCCCTTCCCCCTACCTGCGGACGCCCATGGTTGCAATAACCAGCAGTAGTATTCTGACGGCTGAGCTTGTAAGGCATAGAAGAAAATTATAACATGAACTAAAGACTAAAACGAAATGATAGAGCTAATGAGGAAATAATAACATGCTTTAATCTTTGAAATATATATCTCAGTAATGTTTTTCCAATTATACCCCTTTCTTCTTTTTTTCTGAAACTTCTACAATTACAAGGCTAGGGACACATACATCTCTCTTGAGTGTTTGCTTTTTTAGCTTTGTTTCCACCTATTAAAAGCTAGAATAAAATAGAAGAGGAGTTCCAGTCTCCTCACAAAAAAATTAAAATACTGTAGCTGCTGACTTTTAATTTAAGGACACTCACCTGTCCGGGGATCCAGCAATGTCTTCACCCGAGCCGATTATTCAGTTGGCTGTGGGTGCAGGCACCTGCATTTTAGGTAAAGCAAACAAGCAGTGAAGCCCTCTGGATTCACAGCTGGTTTCGCTGTGCTGCAATTTGTGAATGGTCCCGCAGTCTTCTGGGACCTGTGATGTGTCCCAGAAGACTGCAGGGGGAAGGAAGAGGGGCACGAACTTCTGTACAGATCAATACGATGATCAGACCAGAAGTGGGAGTGGGTAGCTGTTAAAACCAGTAGCAAATGAGGCAGTGGAGGGGGGAAAAAACAAGCGTAACATTCCCTTTTGTGTGTTCCGCTTTAAACCTATGGAACAAAGCAAAGAAAAACTGTAGTTACCAACAGTAACCAATCTCAAATGACCTAATTATGGAAATTGATTGCCAAAGATTAGGGCACTGATTGCATGGACATTGGTTTATTTGAATTACCTTACTAAATAAATAAGTTCTTCCTTAACTATAAAATAATAATTTATTTTCTTGCCCAAGGAGCAATTATAAATAAAATTAAATAAAGTTACCTCAAATAGTAATCCACTTCCATCCCACCTCCTACAGTATGAAGATCTCTTCCTAAATTGCCATGCTCTATATGATTTGCCTAAATGAATATATCTCCCTTAAGTGTTGTTAGCAGTAGACTTGAATGCAATATTTAGACACAGCTAAACTCCTATTTCAAGCTGCTTCCATACTAATCTTCCACTTGATTTTTTAAGTAATGAGCCCAGGGGACTCATTCCTGCCTTGAAGTGATGGCATCAGTGGAACCTTTGCCTCCTCTCAGGCGTGGGTTGCATTGCAATGAAACATCTGTCACAGGCAGCAATCGTTCCCGTTTTTATCTTGACTTTAGTTCCTGGGCTCGTCAAAGGTCACTTTTCTACTTTGCTATTCCTCTGCCAGTATTTGTCTGCACCTCCATTTGTGCATGTCTTTAATGTGGTTATCACGTATTTCACACACCAGCTGTGCTATATGTTTCCCATAACATGATTAGGACAAGCAGTAAAATCCCTTCTGTCTAGTTTTTAAGCAATTTGTGGCCTTAAAATAACATTTACAATGACCTTAAGCAGCTTGTTTACTGATGGATAACTAATCAAGGAATAATTCTCAAACAATGAGAAATGACCGATAATCAGTGATAATCTAAGATTTTTTTGTCATGGAAATGATGCACCCTCTGCGTTGGAAGGTGAATGTAGACCCTAATGAGGACTGATGTGCAGGTTCTAAGGAACTGCTCCATGTTCATCAGAGCACCCTGCAAGGATTCATGGGTTTTGCTGCGGATGGCTCAGCGGTTGCGGCCCTTGCATACACCCAGAATGGCAACAGCTGACAGCTGAAATGAAGCAAGGCATTAAGCAAGGTCCTGGTCAAGAAAGGTAGATAAGGGGAATTGTTGAAAACAAGCAAAAATGCTTGCTGGCTATCAAATGGTAACAGAGGTCACGGAAACATGGGTATGGAGACATATTCTCAGAGTGGTCTTTGCAAAGGTATTTTGCGCTGACAAAGTTTAAAGTGTGTCTATAGCCAAAACTTTATTTTTAGTTTTAGGTAGAGTGGGGGAGGATTACAACCCTGGTCAGGTTTTACTGTGACATCTTTAGGGCCCATTCACACTATGTCACTGGCATTATTACGCACTTTACCACAATGAGCGGCAGTGTACACTAAGTGAAAAGTGGTCTAAATGGTACCCAAACCCACCTTGCAACTGACATGCATTGCAGCACAGCACTACGCGAAGCACTGCACTAATGTACATTGTGGTGCAATGCCAAAAATGGTGTATGCACGTTAGTGAGTTGTTATGTGTGTCCCCGCGCACTAATGAGTTCCATAATATGTCCCCCCTGCCATACATAGTGGGCAGAGAAATGATCTAGAGGTTGGCAGCAAGAACTAAAGTAAGCAAATATCTGAACTCCTACTTACCTTAGAGGTAAGGGTTAATCTGCTTTATTTACATGTATGTGAAGGCACTATTTTTTTTTTCGTTTTGCATTGAATAGGGATGTATTAGAGTCTAATAAGGTCTAATAATTAGACCCCATGCCAAGTTTTTCTAGTAGTCGGTGTGCCCCACTAGGAAAATGTACCCCTCTATTTGTCTTGGTAACCATTGTCACCAAGACAGAAAGAACGAGGAAATCCTACCTAAAATTTTGAATCCTCATGAGAGGAAGCGGCAAGGATAGAAAACCTTCCAAGCAGGACAAATGTTCAGGTAACATTTGTCTAAAATAAGAATTCCTCTTCACTTTGAGGAGATCTTCTTTCACTCATGGTTGTGTCTGCAAGACAGGAAGTGATGAATTCCATGGCTATGCCCACTGTCCTGAAATGAGGAACAATCCTCTTAATTTTGGGATAAATGATGGAACAAGACATGTGAATACCTTTTATTTTTAAGAAGGCTTTATTGTGCACTTATGAGAGTGATGTTTTTTGATTGTTTTACTACCTTCTCAGCATAGCCTGTACTCCATAGAAGCCATGCTTTTCATACACTAGAACAGGTGCATCCGAGCTACTACTTCCTGTGTAATGCCTGGTCAGCCTCAAGAACACAACACTCAGCCTGGGAAGTCTCTGCAAACCTGTATAATCCATGCAAAAAAGGGGGAAAGGCTGGTGCTATGTAAGTTGGCTAAAACATTGTTTTATTAATGCAGATGAACAACAGCCAAAAACGCCAACATGTTTCGGCCTATCAGGTCTTGATCACTACACTGATGGTAACCAAATAGCCTGAAACAGCAGTTTGTTATAAATTACTCTTTAATATTAGGCCATATTTGCTGGTCAGTGGGGCAAAAAGCAATGATTTGCATGCCATTGCCCACTGTCCTGAAATGAGGAATAATCCACTTATTTTTGCAATATGAGATGGCATGACTTCTTTTTTTAAAAAAGGTTTTACTGTGCTGTGTCTTCATTGATAAAATGAATTTTCTTTTTCCTATCAGCCTCTACAACCCTGTATCTGTTAATGATACGGCCTACATGGAAAAATGTTGGACAATCATGATTAATAGATCCAGATAACAGTCAACCTCTTCAACTCAAACCAGTATATGGTGCTACCCTTCAAAAGGAATCTTTCATCCTTTGAGGTATGTTACAAAGCAAATATATCCAGCCACACATCAAAGTATAAATAGCAAGAGTGACCCAAAGATTTCTTACAAAATAATTAGCATAACTGTTTTCCAATATAGAACCTGAAATGCCCTTTAACAAAGACAAGTGTCTTCACAGCCGTCATATGCCTTGCAAGTACATTCAGACTAGAAAGGAAAAGGGATAAATAATACCTGCTACTGGTTCCCTAATAAGTATTCCCCTTTCAAAGTCATAATGCGCAGCAGAAGTAAGATGATCAAAGATGAAAAATAGAACTTTTCAAGGAATCAGTCACCTTTTATTTATTTTAAATTCATGTCATTCATTTGAAGTCAGTAACATATAGTTTACAGTTTAACTCCAAGGACATGTTCTAAACGACCTGCCGCCTTGTGGTGAGAAGTGGTAAAAGTACCTTTATATATGTAACTGTGTATCTTGTAAATACATTTTTTACTGTGGAACTTGTTCTGTGCACTCTAAAACAACAACATGGCTTAATGTTAATTATTGTAGGAGAAACCAATATAGGAGAGATAAGTGATCCCTATGAAGCAAAACAAATTGAAAACTGGAGAACAGAATAGAGAAAGCAGGAGCCAACACCACTGAAAGTTGTAAACTGCATGTGCTGGGGTAAGAATTTTAACAAATAGTTAAAGTAGAATTAAACTTTTTTTTAACATTTTGGATAGAGTAAGGGTAAAAACCCATGTCAGGTTTTTTTTTTTGCCATGTGTGTCCCATAGGGGAGATTTCTCTTTACTTCATGTCCCATAGCTAAAGCATAAAATGAGAGGAAATCCCTCCAAAGAGGGGGAATCCATGGTTGTCATTGGGTACACCAGAATTAGTTTCCCCACTTGTGTATTTCTAATCTGGGGACAATCGAAAATTTGGAATTTTTGTTTACTTTCACTTTTGGTGTTAAAAGAATAGTATTGCCAAAGCTTGTTTGGTCATACTTCTCTTGTGGATTACAGGAGTGCGCTTGCTTTTGCACTCCTGTGACCAAGAATCAGCAGACAGTGGGCTAAAGCCCGCTGTCAGCTGACGTCACAGAATGGCTTCAGTCGCTGGATGTATCCCAACAATAATATCTGGATACATCCAGATGCCTGATTGGCAGCTGGCTCAGCCTCTCAGCGCGCTGCTGAGAACCTGACCCATGCTCTCACCCCTCTACAGTTCGGTGCTCAAGTGAGTTTTGGAAAGGCAGAGCAGTGACCCGGTGGCTAACAGTCACCGCTTTCGGATGAATCAAGACCAAGAACTGAGAGGTTAGTGATCATGAGATTGTTCAGTTCTTGTATTTAGAGCTGACAGGGACAGCTGCAGTTTTGGATTTGTACTGCAGCCATATACAGTAGGCAGGGCTTTTTTTCTGCCGGAATTTGCCAGAACGCCTCTGCCTGCTTCTTTTATGCACCTCTCAGCCTGCAGAGTTAGCTGGCGGCCGCATAAGCCGACACAGCTTCTATAGTGCCGGCTGCAGCCTTAAGAGCATGGAGAGCGGAGTGATATCAGCTGCACTCCCTGCTCCCTGTAGCAGAGAAGATGTTCCTGTGAGTGTGAGGAAGAGCTGCAACGTGGTGTCCTGTCCTGAGACTCCTGACTGCTCACTGCCTGAGGAAGACTGTATATTGATTTTGGTAATTATTTAAAATTGTCAGTGTTGCTGCTGGATGAATATAGGGGCTGCTTGACTGTCTATTAATGCTGCTGCCGAGATATGGGGATGTCTAATAATGCTGGCTAGATAGTGGACTGTCTCTTGCTGGACATTGGGGGGCTGTGTCTTGCTGTATATAGAAATGTCTCTTGCTGTATATAGAAATGTCTCTTGCATCAAAATGTCTCTAGCTGTATATGGGACTGTCTCTTGCTGTATATGGGACTGTCTTTCGCTGTATATGGGATCTGTCTCTTGCTGTATATGGGACTGTCTCTTGCTGTATACGGGACTATCTCTCACTGTATATGGGATCTGTCTCTTGCTGTATATGGGACTGTCTCTTGCTGTATACGGGACTATCTCTCACCGTATAGGGGATCTGTCTCTTGCTATATATGGGACTATCTCTTGCTGTATATGGGACTGTCTCTCACCATATGGGGGATCTGTCTCTTGCTGTATATGGGACTGCCTCTTGCTGTATATGGGACTGTCTCTTGCTGTATATGGAAATGTCTCTTGCTGTGTATGGGGACTGTCTCTTGCTGTATATGGGACTGTCTCTCACTGTATATGGCAGTGGTTCTCAACTCCTGTCCTCGGGACCCACTAACAGGCCAGATTTGCAGGACTGAAATGCATCACAGGTGATATAATTTGCTGCTCAATGATTGCAGTATTCTAGTCTGCATCTCCCCAAGGTAATACTTAAAATCTGGCCTGTTGGTGGGTCCCAAGGACAGGAGTTGAGAACCACTGGTATATGGGATCTGTCTCTTGCTGAATATGGAAATGTCTCTCACTGTATATGGGGTCTGCCGCTTGCTGTGTATAGAAATGTCTCTTGCTGTATATGTGGGCCATCTCTTCCTGTATATGGGGGCTGTCTCTTGCTGGGTATGGGCCTGTCTTACTGTATATGGGCCTGTCTCTTGCTGTATATGGGACTGTCTCTTGATGTATATGGGGACTATCTCTTGCTGTGTATATAGGAACTGTCCCTTGCTGTATATGGGGACTGTCTCTTTCTGTGTATATAGGAACTGTCTCTTACTGTATATGGGGACTGTCTCTTGCGGTATATGTAGGCTGCCTCTTGCTGTATATGGGCCTGTCTTCTACTGTTCATGGGACTGTCTTTTGATGTATATGGGGACTATCTCTTGCTGTGTATATAGGAACTGTCTCTTGCCGTATATGGGACTGTCTCTTGCTGTGTATATAGGAACTGTCTCTTGCTGTATATGGGGACTGTCTCTCCCTGTATATGTGGGCTGTCTCTTGCTGGATATGGGGTCTGTCTCTTACTGTATATGGGGCTTGTCTCTTGCTTTATATGTAAATGTCTCTTGCTGTATATGGGGATGTCTCTTGCTGGACATTGGGGACGGTCTCTTGCTGGATATGGAAATATCTGGAAGTGCATCTGAGCTTACTTTTGGTAAGCACTTGATATTTCTGATGTTTTGTACATGAATTGCTTTTAATTAACAAATTCCATACAAATTACCTTGTATTACAAATTACCCCCAAATTATGCTTGGTTTCCTGTTCTCAAAAGGGGGGCAGTGCTAGGAGGTGTGTAGGGGTGGATACAAGGGGTGGTCCTAGGGGCGGTTCTAGGGGTGGATAGGGGGTGAGACAATCATGACCTAGGGGAGGGGGGTGAGTTCCTGCACCTTTTCTCTGAGAAAAAAAGGCCTGACATTAGGTGAGTATAAATATTTGTTTGTTTTTATCCCCGCAATTCCTCTTTTAGTGCTAAACAGAACAAAAAGAGAGGGGGAATCTCCTGAATGACCACAGACAGCTAAAAGAACCTGACAGGTATTCTAATTCCTCTTCACTCTATCTAAAACTAAAAAAAAAAAAAGTTATGTCTTTAGTTAAACTTTAACAGGGGAACATTTATTTTATTGTGCTTAACCACTTCCCACCCGGCCACTGCACATAAATGGACAGGTGGGCACTTCTGAACTTCCTTCAGAAGGAGCAGGATCAGCCGCACAATCCCTCATGTCCGCCGGACATTCCACATCTTGGATCGGCAAGAGGGCTCTATGATTTGCTCTCCTGATCATATGATGACTGTGTCCAATCGCAGCCTGGGGGCACTATCCCGATGTGCCTGTGTCCCCCAGAGACAGGGAACATCACATGGCAGGAGGGCTCTGTGATTGGCCCTCCTGATCACTTGAAAAGAAAATAGTCACAAACACATTATCTCCTGCGCTAGAGAAAGTGCCCTCTTCAAATGGGTAGACTATGTTTCCATCCTGGTTCTATATGGATAAGTACAGTCTTCCTGCCCTCAGGGACTGTTGAACTGTGGAACACTAACCACATAAAAAGAAACACAGGGTGCACCGACCTAGAGCATTATCCTAAGACCAATTATTTATTGAAGTAAAAAGTGGTAAGTATTATACTCACAAAATGGCTATTAAAAAAACGCTTGTCACAAAATCCAACATAATTCAGTCCATGATTCATCGCCTCATGTGGTAGCAAATGAAGATCCAATAGGTTGACACATTTTGAGGCCTAGCTTCTTTCTCAGAGGCTCTGAACATCTGCCACACTGTGTCTCTGCCACACTGAACATCACTATGCCTCGTAGAACATGCCCCGGAAGAAGTCCTATTGCGACGAACTGGTCGGGCGTGGAGACTTTTACTGTTACTACGACTTTTATCTCTTGTATACCGGTACTGTATCATTTGAACTTTTAACTATTTGCCTGCTGATGCGTGTAAAAAGCCAAAATTTGCTAAATAAACGCCTTGAAGGGTTTTATACTATTGGCGTCCTTTTCTTTCCATTCCAGTATCTATGATTTCTGTGGAAGAGCTGCACTGGATGGAGGACTAACTCTGGAGAGATGCAGATTAACAGTGTGCGTTGCTTTTTCCTACCAAGGTGTTATATGCCTACACGTTCGTTTGACCTTCCATAATTAGAGGGTCCATGCAGTCAGTGATATCACATATCCATATAGACTTTATGTACAGATTGGAGTGTGATTGCTTCTTTGAACTTTTTCATGTTTTTTATATTGTGTTTTTAGCGCAACTTTTTTCCTTCTTTATGTGTCATTATTGTGCAAATATCTCACAATTATAGTTGCAGCTGTTTTATTTTATACACAAGTGCAGTACTATTTTCCATTTCCTCTCATAGAATATACATTGGAGTGCTTTCTTTCCAAAATGGGGTCATTTTGTGGGTAATTCCATTGTTTTGGTGCTCCAGGGCCTTCAAAAATGTGATAGGTAGTCAGGAAACTAAATGTGCACTTTATGCGCCTAGAACACCTGATTGTGCTCCCTGCATGTTGGGCCTCTGTATGTGGCTAGGCTGTGGAAAAGTCTCACACATGTGGTATCGCCATACTCAGGAGGAGTAGCAGAATATATTTTGGGGTATAACTACAAGTTTATCTATGTCATGTGTGAGAAATAACTTGTTAACCACTTTGCGGCCGCGCTATAGCCGAATGACGGCTACAGTGCGGCTCTAAAATGACGGGAGGCCGTCAATAGACGTCCTCCCCTTTGGCTCATGCTGGCCGTGCTCCCACCGGCGCCAGTGGCGCGGGCCCCGTGCCGACGAATGCCGCATAAGCGTGCCCGCGGATCGGACGGACCCGATGTCTGTTGGAGACCTGCGATCTCCTCCCAGAGAGCCGGAATGGGGAACCGTCGATTTAAACACGTTCCCCGTTCTGTGAAGGGAGGGCATGCCAGATCTACTGATCCCTGTCACTGGGATCAGTTAGCTCTGTCATGCCCCTGCCAACCCCACCCCCCCCCCCCACAGTTAGAACACACCCAGGGAATACATTTAACCCCTTCACTGCCCCCTTAGTGTTAATCCCTTCCCTGCCAATGACATTTATACAGTAATCAGTTTCTATTTTTAGATCTGATCACTGTATAAATGTCATTGGTCCCAAAAAAGTGTCAAAAACGTCCAACATGTCCGCCAAAAATCGCAGATCGCCACCATTACCAGTAAAAAAAATAAAAATAAATTAAAACGCCATAAACCAATGTCCATAGTTTGTAGGCACTATAACTTTTGCGCAACCCAATCAGTATACGCCGATTGCGATTTTTTTTTGCCAAAAATATGTAGAAGAATATATATCGGCCTACACTGATGAACAAATTAGTTTTTTTATTTTTGGATATTTATTATAGCAAAAAGTAAAAAATATTGTTCTTTTTTCAAAATCATCGCTCTTTATTCGTTTATAGCACAAAAAATAAAAACCACAGAGGTGATCAAATACCACCAAAAGAAAGCTCTATTTGTGGGGAAAAAAAGGACGCAAATTTTGTTTTCTGGTACAACGCCGCGCGACCGCGTAATTGTCATTCAAAGAGTAACAGCGCTGAAAACTGAAAATTGGTCTGGGTAGGAGGGGGGTTTAAGTGCCCAGTAAGGAAGTGGTTAATATGAAAATTTTGTGGAAGAAAAAAAGTAAATAAAAATTCTTAATTTTTCAAACTATTGTGGGCAAAAAATTGTAACTTCAAAAAACTCACTATGCCTCTTACTAAATACCTTGGACTGTCATATTTACAAAAATGGGTCATTTGGGGGGTATCTGTACTGTCCTGACATTTTAGGGCCTCCAGAAATGATATAGGCCATCTATAACTTTCACATAAACCTATCATACAGAATACATTCTGGCCTAAATGTATGCCAAGATTTGATTTTATTGGATTTCTTTTGCAACAGTAGAGTAGAAAATAATGTGTTTTGTTTTTTTTCAAATATCGCACAAAATAAAAAACCCAGAGGTGATGAAATACCACCAAACGAAAGCTCTATTTGTGTGAACAAAATGATAAAAAATTTATTTGGGTACAGTGTAGCATGACTGAGTAATTGTCATTGAAAGTGCGATAGGACTGAAAGCTGAAAATTGGTCTGGGAAGGAAGGGGGTGAAAGTGCCCAGTATTTAGGTGGTTTAAAAATGGACATTTATCAAGCAATACAAGCAAGACACAATTAGTTGCAAATCAGGCTGTGGCTCCTCAGCAAAGTTCCTATGACAGGTTTAAAAAGCTGTGCACCTGTATTTCTGGCCAAAGTGGATGTAAACCCACCACTCACCCAGTATAAACTAATGACACAGTATTAATGCATATATACATGCAAGCCTCCTGCATGTATCCCTTCCTTGCAAATGTCACCCCCTTCAGCAGTAGCAGCCCCACAAATCTCTGGAATCAGTGGGTAGGTCTCTTTTCTGGAGCTCGGTGGGTGGAGTTGTGATGTCACAAGATTCCCCACCCACCTCTACACTGTCATACTTTCCTATTCTTGAGATTTGAGAAACATCTAGTCAAAACTCAGGAAAGACATCACATGCCTTCAGCATGCCCTATCATGCTGAAGTGTGGAGCAGTCAATCATGGGAGAGCTGGAGGAGAAAGGAGGGGGGAGTCTGAAGCTTCCTCTGCTCTGTGCATGAGATAAGCAGAGGGACGAAACCTCTCCTATTTCTCAGTCATTTTTTTTTTCTTTTTCTGATCAGAGCTGGATTAACTCTTTGTGGCAAGACTGGGAACAGATGACATGCTTTACTCTACTAGGCAGAGTTATTAATTAAAATGGTTTTGTTTTTCGGGTTTACATCCACTTTAAGATAACACAGACTTCCAATCTAAACAGGCACAGAATTTTAAAGTGACCAGGGTCAGGTTTCATTCAGTCACACGTACAAACTTTACAGCAGCCAAAAGAAGAATTTAAGACTCAGGCTTTAGCCTTGTAATAAATCTGTCTCAAAATCACATGTTACTGCTCCTGTTTAGCATTGCTTTGCCTTGTGACAATATTGATATATGCCCCCTAGTGTCATAGGCTACTTTAATTCCAATGGAGAGATTCACATACAAGCAGTTCCCTTGGTTTCCATTCACACCTTCTTCCCAACTAAAGGGGTACAGTCCAGCTTCTTCTCCATTAGTCCAAATACTCCCTCCCGAAGGAGAGCGCACAACTCAGCACTACCTGCACTCACATGTTGTCCTATGTGTAGGGCCTTGGACCAAAAAAGATCCTCTGTGGTTCCACTGCCTGTGAAAAAGAACTCCCTTTCCCACATCCACCATTACTAATATACTATGTGCTGGACGGGATTGGCAACAGGAAGAGGTTTCCAAGCAACCAAGAGGCGTTGACACCAACTTAAAAAACCTTACACAACTTTTTTGAGGTCAGAGGTACAGTACCTTTATTGTACATAGGTTACAGTGCCAGGAAGTGAGGGGAAATCTCCCCAAGGGGGCCGCAGACAAATAATGACGGAACATAGAGGCAGTCACAGACACAGAAGATATATTTCAGTCTCTCAAAAAGGTGAACGTAATCTTGCAAAGGTGATTCTCACACCAGGGTAAATATTCATTATTGCAAGAGGGCAATAACAGAGCCAAACCTTAGCTACACCCAAAAAGAACAGAACGCATTGTTAGGTAGTGTCAATTATTACTCCACAATACTTGTACTGACTCAAGTCATAAAAACTCCATATAGTATATATTTTATGATGTATGTATTGCAGCTCAAACATAAAGCAAAGAAGGAAGAAGAAAGTGTTAATGATTTAAAGTTTATATTGTTCAACTTGCTAATTTTTACAGTAACAGTGGACACTTTATAGGAATGCCAGGTGAGGTAAAAACTGTATAACCCCAAATACTTCCCACTAAAGACAAGAATCCCCCCCGAGCTGTAGAAAAGAAAGAAGAGCTGTCTGGCATTGAAAGGCAAATAAATAATAGAAGCAGACAAAGTGGTCCTTACCTGACATGCAGACTGATTCTTTTGATGTTACTGGAAGGCAGAGGGTTTGCACTCACGACACTTGTTACAAAACAGAAAACAGCAAATGATTCCCTCAGCTGCCTCACTGAAAAATTGAAGTCTGCCTTCACATACAATCAAGTTATGATAGCGTATAATCTTTGTCCAATGTCAACACTCCATAAAGGCTGCCATTTTGTAAACTGTCTTCATGTTTACAGAAAAAAAAATATCTTACATTAAAGTGCTACTAAAGCAACGCATGCTTGTTATACTCACTGTGGAACTTAAGGGGTTAATCCTCTGCATTGTGTAAAAAGGTTGTTTTATACTGTATGCCCTAAATTCTTCCCTCCTGCACTGTCAACCTGGGCAAGTCCTTATAATACACAGCAGGGTTGTAAAGCTGCACATGCTCAGTTTGGTCTCTTATGCTGGATAGAACATTTCCTGTTTCAGTTGAACTGTTTAGGTCACATGATATTGACATCACACATGTGGGCATGTATACAGGCTGTAGTGGAAAACTCCTCCTACTTGAACACATAGCTATGGGCAAACTGTGTAGGTTTTTAAGAAAGCATGGTATACAGATCATCCCAAAAAGTATATAGTGGCAGTATTTTAATTAAAAAAGAAGATTTGTAAGCTGTGGGCACTGCGGGGGCTGATGAACTATTTTCATATCACTGGGTTTAGTAACACTTTAAATTATAAAAATATAAAAAGATGGCTTACTTTTACCCATTTCAGGTTCTCTATTTTAACCACTTGCCGGCCGCCGACCGGCGTCTAACGGCAACAAAGTGGCTGGATATCGCAAACCGGCAGCTGCGAGATCCCGCACTGTGTTCGGGGGGGCAGGGAGTGGGTAGGGCGGACTCCATCGCTACCCGCGATGGCCCCCCCGCAGTGAAAGGACGGAGGTCCGTATAAGTAAACACAGATCTCCGTTCTGACAGAGGGGGAAGGGATGTAATCATAGGCTTCCTGTATATGGAAGCCGTGATCACTCCCTTCCCCCTGCCAGCCCAGGCCCCATACAGTTACAACACACTGAGGGAACACAGTTTACGCTTAGGGCGCCCCCTCTGGGTTAACCCCTTCACTGCCAATGGCATTTATACAGTAATCAGTGCATTTTTATAGCACTGATCGCTGTATAAATGCCAATGGTCCCAAAAAAGTCCCGCTGCAATATCGCAGATCCCGCCATTATTAGTAAAAAATTAGAAAAAAATAAAAACCCCAGAAATGAATTCTCATCATCCGTAAACGTGGCAACTTTTTTTGACGCCGACGCCGCAAAACGCTCACTAACGCCTACTAATGCAGTACCGGCGTTAACCGCGTTTTTGACACCAACGTTTTTAGGTTGAAAAATAGCAGAGGATTTTTTTTTCTAAGACGCCTATTGACGTCGACACTCACTAACGCTGATGCATAACGCTGAAAAACACCAATTTTTTTCCCTGACGTCGGGCCCCACGTTTTCATTATTTTTTTAGATACGATGTGTATGAGGCCTAAAGGGAATATCTCCCTCCTACTGGCAACCAACATATTGGAACTTTCTTCCTCCTACTGACCAACGTGAAGGGGCATTCTTTTTTTTAAATCTGATTTTATTTAAGAGATCTTTTGTAACCTTTACAACACAAAAATAAATTGCCACGCAGGGTGGAAAACAAAATTAAAGAAAAGGAGTCATCATATCCAACAAACCTCAAATGACAGAATATCTAATGTGTTAGGCTTGAAATAGTATCACTTCAATTTCAATTACAGCAAGGTGGAAAAAATATGACAAGTAGAGATGTAGTATAGCAAGTGAAGACTTAAGAGAAAGTAGGGCATATATATTCAGAGGCATCCTTACTAGTGTTGAGCGAACCCGGACTGTAACGTTCGGGTCCGTACCGAACTTTCGGGTGTCCGTGGCACGGACCCGGACCCGGACATTTCAAAAATTGTTCGGGTTCGGTCCGGGGTTCTGCTATTTTATTCCACGTGTTGAGAAGCTGCAGGGCAGCCAATCAACAAGCGTTTCACTGGTTTGCCCTTAGAAGCCATCACAGCCATGCCTACTAATGGCATGGCTGTGATTGGCCAGTGCATCATGTGACCCAGCCTCTTTATAAGCTGGAGTCACAGTGCTGCAGTCACATGCTCCTTGGGTTAGTATAGGGAAAGGTAGCTGACGGCGTGAGGGACAGATTTTAGCCATTTTAAGACCTGATCCTGCATCCTGAGATAGATTACTTTACTACTGCTGTCT
>BLSH010060248.1:1280596-1312710 GCA_018402905.1 Glandirana rugosa
ATACAACCACTAGTAATCCTCATTCCTAATCTCAACTCGCTTGTGGACCTTCAAGCCCAAGACGACCAGGCAGGCTTGAAGCCCTGTTTCAGGCCCAGGCCCAGGCCTGCCTTGGGCTTGCTAGCGTGCCTGTTGCTTGGGGTAACTTTAGTTACCCCTGGGCTTGAAAATCCGTGTTTTTACCGACATCCTTTCAGGACCTTTCGGGGTCTCCCGACGTTTTCCTTCATTTTACCCCCATTCCCATCCCGTTCGCGGGATGTTTTTTTACCCCTGTCCCTTTATTGAAATTTATAAAAATTTTTTTATTTTTGTATTTTTTACGTGCGATCGTTCGGGTTCCGTCCGGACCCGGACCCGGACTTTGTCCCGAAGTTCGGACGGACCAGCAGAACCCGAACTTCCAGGTGTTCGCTCAACTCTAATCCTTACTCCTAATGATCACCAACATAAGTGATAATGCTTTCTTTTACTGAACAAGCAACGTAAGCAGGCTTTCTTTTTCCTACTGTTCTATATAAGGGGCCACTTGTATGCCTACTGACCAGTGTAAGGGGGCATTCTTCCTCTTACTGGCTATCAACGTAAAGAGGCATTTTTCTCCTACTGACCACCAATGTAAGGGAGCATTCTTCCTCATACTGGCCACTAGACATGTGCCCAGCCGAAAAAATTTGTTCTTTTTGTTTTGTTTTTTTTTCGTTTTTCGGATTTTTCGTTATGATCGAAATTCGTTATTTCAAATAAAGTCATAAATTCGGAAACATTTGAATTTGCTTCACTCCATTCGTATAGATGTGAAAAATTTTCACTTACAGTCGGACAAATTTGAAAGGAAATGCTAATACCTAACTAATTTAATAGTTTATAACTATTATTATAGTTTTTATATTATTAATAAATAATAATAATAAACAAACTATAATAATGGTTAAGAATTCATTACGTTCACCAACAGCCAAACTTGAAAGGAAATTGCAATACCTACCTATAATTTAATAGTTTATAACTATTATTATAGTTATTATTATTATTATTAATAATAATAATAATAATAAATAAAAATCATAAAAAATCTATAATAATGGTTATAAACTATTAAATTATAGGTAGGTATTGGAATTTCCTTTCAAATTGTATTATTAATATTATAATAGAAATTATCTGAATGCTTTTTGTTCTTTAGGTTTTTTGAATTTTCGGATTTCCGTTCTTATTTTAGTTCTTTTGAATTTTCATATTTTTGTTCTTACTTTCGGATTTTCGTTCTTTTGTCTTTTCATATTTTTGTTTTCGGATTTTCGTTCTTTTGTCTTTTCATATTTTTGTTTTCGTATTTTCGTTCTTTTGAATTTTCAGATTTTTTTTCTTACTTTCAGATTTTCCAATTTTTGGATTTTCGTTCTTATTTTCACATTTTCGTTATTTCCAATTTTTGGATTTTCGAATTTCAGATTTACCTTCATTCGGATTTTCAAATTCCGGGCTTTCGTTTTTTCGGATTTTCATTTTTGTCGATTTTCATTTTTTTTTTCAAAAATTTGTTTTCTGAGAAATTAGTGAAAAGGATTTTCTTTATTCGGACATTTCCGAATTAACGAAAATTCCAAATTTTGATGAAAAACTAATGCGGAACAAAACGAATTGCACATGTCTACTGACCACTAATGTAAGGGAGCATTCATCTTCGTACCAACCACAAATGTAAGGGGGCATTCTTTCCCAACTTAAATATCAACACAACATTTTTCATACAGAGAATCATATGAGAAGCTGAAAAAAGGCACACAATAAATATTGGGGTTGATTTACTAAAACTGAAGAGTGCAAAATCTGGTACAGTTCTTCAAAGAAACCAATCAGCTTCCAGTTTTTTTTGTCAAAGCTTAATTGAACAAGCTGACGGCTGGTTGACTACCATGCACAGCTGCACCAGACTTTACACTCTCTAGTTTTAGGAAATCTACCTGATTGAGTATATAGAAATCTTGGCAGAAACAGATAATATTTTCATTTGTTCCTCTACATCACAGGTGTCAAACACAAGGCCCGGGGGCCAAATCCGGCCCTCCGGGTCATTTTTTGTGGCCCTCACACCTTTCCTGCAGCACTCCCCTCATCTCCACAACCCCCTGTCTCAACAGTCCACTCTGTGCAGCTGCAGCACCCCCTCATCTTCATCTGCCCTGGTCTCAGCATTCAGAAGACTCCAGCTCTCCTCTGGTCCTCCTCTAGACCCTGCTCTTTCTGCTTCCCAACTCTGCCCCCATTGTGATGCAAGGAAGGGTGGGGAACCCTTAACTTCTGATGGTGGGGGGGGGGAGGGCTCTTGGCATCTGATGTAAGGCGGGGTGGTGCTCTGGACATCTAGTCTTACATATACAACCGGCCCTTTCAGAGTGACCATAATGCTGATACGGCCCACAATGAAATCAAGTTTGACACCCCTGCTCTACATGATATTACAGTGAATTTTGCTAGAGGTTCTCTTAAAGGGAGCCAGACTCAGAACATACATATTGCATGTGTGCAACATCCTAGATCTTCTCACTCCAGCTGATATTTTATTGTCTGCCACCTGTAGTACTTTGTGCCTTTGGGTGCTATGCCTTTCTGTAGACTCCCATGTCATTGTTAATGTTTTTCTATTCTTACTAGAAGCAAGGTTAATATGATATATGCTCAGTGATAGGTGTGGAGACTGTGCCAAAACAATAATGTCAAAAATAAAAAGTACCAAAAGTGTAATGTAGGAAAGATGGAGATGGAACATTCCTTTAAATGAACACATGGGCGTACCTTTCCTTTTACATGGTCACCAGGTTCAGAGCAGTCATTTTCAGGTGCCCGTTTGCTGGTTCCATTTATCTTCAGAAACGTTAGAACCCCCAAGTGTACTTTAACACAAATCTAAATCCTAGCTTTAGTAATTGACTTCTGCAGAACTTCTCCAACCACCTATGTTCTCTTACTGGGCACCAAATGCAAGGGACAGGCAGACTGGGCAATAAAAAGAAGCAGGAGGCTGGGCATAGTGGGACAGGCTTTGCTAAGGTACCTGTAATTGATATTTGCACACTTTTGAAGAAAATCTAAAACTCTCATGATAAGTCAAAAATGCAATCTGCAGCTTAAGGTCCCTAATCTATGAACTAGAAGCCACATTAAAAGGTAAGGGGGCACTATTTATTAGCCCTTTCACTGGACTGTTCTAGTTTTCCCCAGCCTGTGTGCTTTTTACCATCATTTTACACAATATCAAAAATTGCCCATTTTTGAATGGTTCCAGACCGGCTCGCGTATATTTACTGCTGCAGAGTGGCACGATATCGCGAATCGCCATCTGTAAACGGCGATCCACGCAGCTAGGCGGCGAGCCCGCTGCACGCTCCCTGAGCGAGGCCGCGGGTCGGGCAGACTCGATGTTCACCGGCGATCCGCGATCGCCTGTTGGAGAAGAAAAGCGGGGAACCGCCGATGTAAACATGGCAGTTCCCCGCTCTGTCAGGCGGCATTACAGAGATATATTGATCCCTGTACTCGGGATTAGTTAGATCTTTTATGCCCCTGGCAGCCCAGCCCCCACACAATTAGAACACGCCTAGGGAACACAAGTTAACCCCTTCACTGCCCCCTGCAGGTTAACCCCTTCCCTGCCAGTGACATTTACACAGTAGTCAGTGGCTATTTAAATTTCTGACCACTGTATAAATGCCAATGGTCCCAAAAAAGTGTCAAAAATGTCCGACATGTCCGACCAGACAATGTCCATTAGGACGAAACACGTCAGTAGAGGTCCATGTGCCACTCGCAGATTTTAACACTTTTGTATTTGCTGGCTTTTATGTATCATTTGAAATAAAAAGGAGTCTCTGGTAATATACTATGTGGAGCATCCTTTTTCTCCATATGTGCCTTTCCTAACCTGAGATGGTGTTTTGAAAGATCCTGCAGAATATTTGCATGGTACCAACTGTATACCGGATACAGAGGTGGAAGCCTGGCATCATCCTAGTTGGGTTCACCCCACACAAGCCTGATTGATTTGCTGGTCATATGACCATGTAAATCCAACAGTTCTGGTAAGCATTCAATTTTTCCTTCTTTGGTCTGTCACAGCACCGTGAAGTCACTGACTTTGAATTCATGTCACCTATTGCCCCTATCAACACGTCTGGGATTTCTTCTTCTTCTTTTACCTTCCTAAACTGGGACTGTGTGTGACAGACTTTATTTTTTGGACTTGATTTTGCATTCTATTTTTGCATTTTATATTTGCACTACTTATTTACACCTGTAGGGGTGAGTGCAGAATCTAGATCATATCGCATACCCCATCAAAAAAAGTTTGTATTTTATTTATTTATAAAGTTCACTTTGGAATAAGAGATTATCATTTTAAGCGCAACACTGAGTATATATTTTGTTTGCATTTGCACGTTTTGGTCTAGTGAAGTGTTTGCAGCTATTTCTTTTGTCCTTTTGCACAATAAACGCAAATTGGGATTTTTTTTTTCTACCACAAATATGTAGAAGTATATATATCGGCCAAAACTGATGAATAAATTTGTTTTTTATATTTTTTTGGACATTTATTATAGCAAAAAGTAAAAAATATTCTTAATTTTTTCAAAATTGTTGCTCTTTTTTTATTTATAGCGGTGATCAGAAGTGATGCAGAGGTGATCAAATATCACCAAAAGAAAGCTCTATGTGTGGGAAAAAAAGAATGTCAATTTTTTTTTTGGGTACAACGTCGTACGACCGCGCAATTGTCTGTTAATGCGACACAGTGCCAAATCGCAAAAAGTGCTCTGGTCCTAACATGGGAAATCCTTCTGGGGCTGAAGTGGTTAAACTTTGAAAGTAAATGCAAAATGTAGCAATGAAATAGGCCAGAGATTACTGGAAAGAAGACCAAAAAAAAATGTGTCTATTTGTATATTCTACTATAAGAATTTGGATTGTTTTTGAACTTCTGTTTTCGATGCCCTCTTACACAGTATATGTTGTATAGCTGAACATTAACATGCACTCCATGAGACATAGGTCATCTTACAGTCAAAGAGAATGTTCCTTCAGTGCTCCAACAGCAGAATGTAATGTGCAATTTAAAATTTCCATCCCTCTTATCAAGGAGTCAGACTGGAACCGCTAAAAGACATTTATCCAAGGAAGCAATGTCAACATGCTTTGTCAGACATTTAAATCAGGGTTTATGCGTGAAGGGTAAACGCCTCAGATGTGTCGCCACTGCAAATAAACGTCACATTTACGCATGAGCAAACTGAGTGCAAATGTTCAAAATGAATATTAAATTGCATTCCGAAAAAGATGCTTTCAAAACAGCATTTGTAGGCAAGTAATCATGCCTTGTCAGGGAAATAAAGCAATCATTTAAAGAAATCCATAAAGATATTTTTTCATTCACTAATGATACTGTTATCAGTGAATCTTTGAAAATGCATTATGCAATATATTATAAACAGCTCAGCTTCATGTGAACCTAGTCACTTGGCTTTGAACTCATATAGTTAGAAAATACTATGTTATTAAAGCCCAACTCCAGCAGGTGTTACATTAAAAAAAAGAAACCCAGGCTGCCAATACTCACCTTTAACCTAGAGCTGTTCCCACAGTACTTCTTTTTTCACCACAAGATGTCTTCAGTGTTCTGGTATGAATGAGGCCCAACATCACTAAACCTGGAATACTGTGAGTGTAAGGATATCATGGCCTACGTCCCCTTTATTTACAATAGAATGATGCAGAAGGAAAGCTGATAAAACACATTGGTGCTGCTCTCTGTATCAACCAATTGCATTTTTAAACTGCAATTGCATTTTTAAAATGTGACCAGTGTACACACCAGAATTTGTTTTTATGTCAGTCTCCTTTAATTCACTGTACAGCAGTATCAGGATCAGGAACGTCAGCACCAGCCAATCAGGCTGCAGTATACATGTACTGACTGTGAGCTTCTGGCATCAGCATGGAGCAAATTAAGAAGGGTTGTTACCTCATCATGGTCAGCACTTGTGTTTCTTTATTGTCCAAACAGATAACCTAAGGGTTTGGGGCTAGACCAACCTGTGAAGCTACTGCTGCAGTAGTAGGTAAAATTGTGCCCATTCAATGTAAAGAAAGCTGTAAGATCAGCTGTTGATGTTGGTTGAGTAGGCCTGTCTCGCAATCCCAATCCCAACATATTTATTAGGGTTAAGGACTGGGCTCTGTGAAGGCCATTCAAGTTTTCCATCTCATCAAACTATGTCTTTATTGACCTGGCTTCATGCAAAGGCATACAATGATGATGGAACAGAAGTCCTTCCACAAACTGTTGCCTCAAAGTTGGAAGCACACCATTGTCTAAAACATGTTTATATGTTATAGCATTACCAGTACCATTCAGCTGAACTACCAAAACTCAATAACTTGGGAAGGTGGGTTTCACATACCTTTAGCCAAACATTTAGCTAAAGAGTCTGTGATAGGCTAAACTGCTGATGGCTGTCCACTTTTTGAACTTGAATGGTCTATATATTACCACGTTTCATAAGCTGGTCGAAAAATGGCATTTGTGTGATTCAATGTGTCTGCTGGCGGGATTTTGCTTTCTGCAAAGTGTTACGCTATAAGGCATTTTGACAGGGAATTCACTACATCCATTTTTCTAGCTGCTTCGCTTTGTGCAGTAGCTTATGACATGAAACTTGGGAGTTTTGTCTCCTGCCGGGAGTTTCTGCTATGAAGCTTACTGTTTGATTTACGCACGCTGACTAGAAATGCTCCATGCTGATTTCAGACATTTTAGCTCGGGGTGAGAATCTGACAGGGTCAGTCCAAAGAAATACATGAATTAAGCCCTTATAAACTAAATAGCTTAAAACACCCTACTGGTTAACACCACTGGGCATACATTTTCTATATTTGATCTTGATTTTAATTGTGTCATTTTCTGCTTTCAAATAGCAGGCATCTTTTAAAATCTTTTTTTAGGCATTTTGTTTTTTGTATGGCAAGATTGTCAGATATTGTAGTGCCTCTAATGTTTTCTTATTTGCTCCCTTTGGTCTGATAAATATACAATTGAAGCAATATTACTATATATATCTGTTAAGCCTGCTGATGTTCTCATGTGTCCTGTACATGCTGCAGTCTTATCTCAAACAATGTCAAACTAAAACATCTTGATCCCTTTGTAATGTAGATTAGGAGAGGGGCAGATGTTCTTTAGTATAAACATTTCCCGTCCAACAGTAACAGCAGTGCACCTCCTTAGATACAGCACGTAAGTAAGGCAGGCCATACACAGTGCAAATTTAAAATTCACATGGTTCCCCCATCAACACTGACAGTGTTGACAGGGGGATCAGCAATTGTCTTCTCCCAGCAGGGGGGCAGAGGAAGCCGCCCCAGTCGGGTGAAGAAAAGTGATTGTCACTAGCGGCTATAGCAGCTGATAATCATAAGAGAACCCAGCAGGCTGGTTGTACCCAAGTTGATCAATCGATCAACTTGGTACATTCAGCCTGCCCATTAACGGTGCGAATCTTGGCCGATTCCTGCTGAACCGGCGGAGATTTAAACCATGTATAGCAGGCCTAAGCATTGTCACATTATGATTTAGCATGCGCTGACTGGCTATCAGATATTTCCAATGATCATTTATGGTTCAAGACACAGCACTAGCAAAGCTAGTGGAAAATGAATCCCTCATGTGAAAAGTACAGGAGATCACTGCATTGAGTGGAGGAAAGGGATATTACTTTTTTTCTAGAGTTCAGCTTTAAAGTTCATCTTTTACATAAAAAATAATAATAATAATAATAAATGCTCCTATATTTGCAGGAAAAACAGGTCTATCTATTATTCTTTAGCAAATCAGCCTGCAAAGAACTGCAACCATGATCAGTGGATTGTGGGTGCAATGCCAGGCTTCTGCAGACTCTTTCTCTAGCTCCCTATCCATACTGAAGTTTAGGAACTCAGTTGGAGAGCTGGAGGAAGTGTCAATGGGCAACAAGTATGGTGATCACAGGACTTATGTTCCATTGAGAACTGCAAGTTGGTGATAGCAGACGGGACTTCAGTTTATAAATTCCCAGTCCTGTGGGAAGAGCCCGCAAATTTAAAACCTGACAGCAGCTGTGGGTGGGGTGGGGGGGGGTTGAAGAACTGGTTTGGTGGGGGCCCAATTAAAATGGTTGCAACATGTAACATTGTGCAAAAAGTACAGTTAGCCTTCTAAGTGTTTGTTTTTTGGATAGAATAAGGAAGGGTTAAAACTCATGTCAGTTTATTTTTTGCTGTCTATGACTTGTTGGTGAAAATATTTCCTGTCCTGAAGAAACAACAGAAAGGAGGAGGAAATCTCTCCAAAGTTAGGAGAATTCTCTTAGACAGTTGTCCTTAGAACAAGTGTCCTCATTGGAAGATTCACCCTCACTTCTTGTTTTGGTGACTACTCTAACATTTTGGATTCTCCCTAATCTTCTGACAGAGAGCATGAATCTACCTAATGGGGACACAGACACTAATAAAACATGCCAGGGGTTCTAATGCTTTTCTATGTTATCCAAAACTAAACAAAAAAAGTTTTAGCTATACATACACAAATTTGCTCTATTTATGAACAAGCACACGTATTTGCTAGTGTTTATTAAATGCACAGTTAAACTAATAAGTGCATTTTATATTTGCTTGGCCTGGGGTTACACTTTAAAATGTATATTTTACCCTTTGGTAGGCACATCACATCTCATTAATGGCAATAGACTTTATACTATGCTGACAAAAAATAATCCTGAGCAGTGACAGTAAAAAAAATCAGTAGGGTGTGGAGCACAGACATCTCATACATTGAGCACTGTAAATCCTTTCTTCTTATATCACCATACCCCCACTTTCTGTGCCAGTTGGAGAATACAAATGGGCAAAACTCTTAAGCTCTAATGACCAGATGTCTTCTTAATCAGAATATATAGATATGCAGAAGGATTCTGCAAGAACAGTTTGAATGAACACAAATTCTGTGTAGCTCTTCAGGGATAAATTGAAAGCCAAAGATGCCCTCCCATAGGATATGTCACATGTACTTATTCCAACATAATACATTTATTATGAATGCAAAAACCTATAAAAGAAAGTCTCAGTAAATGCATTTAAAATATTTTCTGAAAGTTTGGGAGAAGCTCACCCTGACTAATTAAACCATAATACCTTGGAGATTAGGGCAGAACTGTAGGGAGGTGTGCAGACCTTCTAGGTCCTATTAGTTTAGAAGATTTAACCATGACTGTTCTTTTCTTGAGAGCTGTTAGAGAAAAAAAGTCTTTGCATCCATCAAAAAACTCTATATTTATGTAGGTATGGTCTAAAATGGAATCAAATCTCAAGTTAAGACCCCTTTCACACTGAGGCAGCTTTCAGGCATTTAAGCTCTAGAAATAGCCTCTGAAAAACACCTGAAAACTGCCTCCCATTCATTCCAGTGAGTGCTTTCACACTGGGGCGGTGCGCTTGCGAGATGTTAGAAAAAGCAGCATCTTTGGGAGGGTTGAGAGTGCTGTAAATAACGCTCCCAAAACGCCCCTGCCCATTGCAGTGAATGGCAAAATGGGTCTTTTTTGTGGTTTTTTTTTTGTCACGTGACCTTAAAATATCCGGCCCGCTAGCACGCGAAAACCAGCGCAAAAGCGCTGCTAAAGCACATCAAAAACGACCGGCGTTTTAGAGTGAAAAGGCGTCTTAGTCAGAGTAAAATAACTTTGAATAATAAAAAAACAACAAACATAAACTATATTACCAAAAGTATTACAAAGCCTGCCTTTACACGCACATGAACTTTAATGGGACCCCAGTCTTAGTCCATAGGGTTCAATATTGCGTTGGGCTACCCTTTGCCGCTATAAGGTCCATAAAGACATAGATGAGCAAGTTTGGGGTGGAGGAACTTGACTGGCCTGCACAGAGTCCTGACCTCAACCTGATAGAACACCTTTGGGATAAATTAGAGTGGAGACTGCGAGCCAGGCCTTCTCGTCCAACATCAGTGTCTGACCTCACAAAAGTGCTTTGGGAAGAATGGTCAAACATTCCCATAGACACTCCTAATCTTGTGGACAGCCTTCCCAGAAGAGTTGAAGCTGTTATAGCTGCAAAGGGTGGGCCAACTCAATATTGAACCCTACGGACTAAGACTGGGATATCATTAACCCTTTCTTTGCTAGAGCCATTTTTGTATTTTTTGCACACAAGTTTAAAAAAATCATTTTAGGCCTGAAGATTACACAAAACCCAGACACCCTAGAGAATAAAATAGTGGTAGTTCCAATTTTTTATGTCACACGATATTACCGGTCAATTAAAGGACTAGGATATTAACTTCCTCCCGCCCGCGCCATAGCCGAATGACGGCTACAGCGCGGCTCTAAAATGCCGGGAGGACGTCAATAGACGTCCTCCCATTTGGCTTGTGCTGGGCGCGCTCCCGCGGGCGCGAGCGGCACGTGCACGCGCCGCTCGCGCCCGCGGGAGCGTGCCCGCGGGTCGGGCGGACCCGATGTCCGCCGGAGACCCGCGATCTCCTTTCAGAGAGGAGGAACGGGGAACCGCCGAAGTAAACACGGCGGTTCCCCGTTCTGTGAATGGGACATGACAGATCTACTGATCCCTGTCACTGGGATCAGTTAGATCTGTTATGTCCCGACCAGCCCCGCCCCCCCACAGTTAGAACACACCCAGGGAACATTTGTTAACCCCTTCACTGCCCCCTGCAGGTTAACCCCTTCACTGCCAATGACATTTATACAGTAATCAGTGGACATTTAAATTTCTGATCGCTGTATAAATGTCATTGGTCCCAAAAATGTGTCAAAAACGTCCGACATGTCCGCCCCAATATCGCAGTCCCGATAAAAATCGCAGATCGCCGCCATTACCAGTAAAAAAAAAAAAAATAAATAAAAACGCCATAAATCAATGTCCATAGTTTGTAGGCGCTATAACTTTTGCGCAACCCAATCAATAAATGCCAATTGCGATTTTTTTTTACCAAAAATATGTAGAAGAATATAAATCGGTCAAAACTGATGAATAAATTTGTTTTTTTATTTTTTATTTTTGGATATTTTTTTGTTTATAGCGGCAATCAGAAATGACGCAGAGGGGATCAAATACCACCAAAAGAAAGCTCTATTTGTGGGAAAAAAGGACGCAAATTTTGTTTGGGTACAACGTCGCACGACCGCGCAATTGTCATTCAAAGAGCGACAGCGCTGAAAACTGAAAATTGGTTCGGGCAGGAGGGGGGTTTAAGTGCCCAGTAAGGAAGTGGTTAAAGGTCTAGGAAATGCAAAATTTCAGTAAAACACACACTAACGTGAATTTTAGGGTGCACAAATGAAATAAATGATGCACATTTTTGGTATAATATAAAAGATGAGGTTGCACTAAGTAAATAGATACCCAACATGCCAAAACTTAATTTCTTGTACGCCTGTGAAATGGTGGCAAACTTCAGTACCCTATATTGTCTATAGTCGACGCTTCAAAAGCCCCCTATAGATATCAGTTTAGTGTTACAGAGGAGGTCTCATGTTAGAATTATCGCTCTCACTCCAATGTGCGCGGCAATGTGTATCGAAATCGACGTTATCACATGTAGGCCCCCCAACGCATACGTTTATGTCCGTGCGTGTGTATATGTGGGTCCTCAAAATGTTTTGGGGGGGTGGGTTTATGTGCTTGGGTGTAACTTTATATTTTTAAAAAATGTATTTATTTTTTTTTTAACTTAATGTTTTATTTATTTTTTATTACATAGGGGGCAAAAAGTCCCCTATGTGATGTTTTTTCGGTGACAGGTTCTCTTTATTGAGATATGCCAGCTCTAAAAGACCCTGCATGTCTCCCCTGTGCTGCACTAAATATTTTGCAATGCAGATCGCATTGCAAAACATTATTTCCTCGGCTCAGCGACCCGAGGACACAGAGAGCTTCACCAGGAAGTGATGTAAGAGATGTCGTTTTCCAGGTCACAAAAAGAAGGGGAAGAGCATGGGACGTGTATCCGCTCTTCTCCTTCCCCTCCAGTCGCCGGCACCCGCCATGGAGCTCAGGGACCCGCAGCAAGCGGAGTCTGGTAAGCATGGCGGAGCGTGGCGGCAGGTGGTGCTGGTACCAGGGGTGTGTGAGAGCAATCGGGCGGCAGAGCCGCCACACTATTGGAGTCTGCCTGTCAGTTTCACACACAATCCCAGTGGCTACAGCCACCGGATTGTGTGTAATACCCCCGGCTGTCAGATCCGTACAATGTACGGACCCAGCAGCGAAAGGGTTAAAGTTCATGTGCGTGTAAAGGCAGGCGTCACAATACTTTTGGTAATATAGTGTACTGTATATGAGTAAGCAAATGTTTAAAACAAATGCTGATGGAAACAGTATGAGAACCTTTAGGAGACATCTTGTAAAGTAAAATGATACATAAAATAATGTCAAAGTGCAATATGGCACAATCAAAGCGTTTCCAGAGAACCTCCAAATAAATTAATAAATGCTTTTTCCTGATAAGGATTACAGTGAAAATTCTCTAGAAGATGTAGAGAGATCATGAGAAAAATAAATGAATTACTATTGCTACTCATTTTATGAGTTAACATTTTACAAAGGTCAAAACAAAGCTGGAACTGATATTGCAAAATGTCTGAATTCTCCTTCAACAACATTTAACTGAAATCTGCCTCAAATCTCACTGTGTAGCCCACTTAGGGAAAACGTTAAAAAATCCCAGCACTGACATGGTGATCATATGACTTGAGGAAGCTATTCATAGATCAAACTTAATTCAAAAAAGTTGTAGTAAAGGCTTCTATGAATGGAGCATCTGGGTGGAAAGGGCTCAGTATAGTCGTAACTCTGTCTGAGAACTTGTCAGAGCTTCCTCAGTTCTATTAACTCCTGCCATACCTGAAGATTATGGCAGTGGGGGGAGAAAAACTTCAGGGAAAGGAGGACACAGCAGCACAAGGGACACATCTCACTGAAGGCAAGTTATGTCCCTTGTGCTGATTTTTTATTTTTGATAAACATAGGCTTTAATTTCTGGAATAGGATCTTTTGGCATAAACGTAATGCTTAAAATTAGAGTTGAGCGAACACCTGGATGTTCGGATTCGGCCGAACTTCGCGGAAACGTTCGGGTTCGGTACCGAACGTTACCTGAACGAGACCCCGGACCCCGAACCCCATTGAAGTCAATGGGGACCCAAACTTTTCGGCACAAAAATGGCTGTAAAAAAGTCCTGGCAAGTGCTAGAGGGCTGCAAAAGGAAGAAAAATGGAAGATGTTATTAGATCTGCAATCTGTCCCTCAAAGCAGTAGTAATCTCTAGCTAGTCCAGTATCATCATCATTCTGTAATGCAGGATGAGAGATCGTTCTGTAATCAGATTGTTCTGTAATACAGGATGAGAGATCGTTCTGTAATCAGATCGTTCTGTAATACAGGATAAGAGATTGTTCTGTAATGCAGGATGAGTGTTATTAGATCTGCAATCTGTCCCTCAAAGCAGTAGTAGTAATCTCTACCTAGTTATTATCACTGAAATCTGTCCCTCACAGCAGTAGTAGTAATCTCTACCTAGTTATTAGATCTGCAATCTTTCCCTCACAGATTGTCCCTCACAGCGCCGGCAGCATCCTCTCCCTACACTAACCTGAGAACATGTGACATGCAGCACTGTGACTCCAGCCTCATATAGAGGCTGGGTCACATGATGCACTGGTCAATCACAGCCATGCCATTAGTAGGCATGGCTGTGATGGCTTCTAGGGAAAACCAGTGAAACGCTTATTGATTGGCTGCCCTGCAGCTATTCAACATGTGTGATAAAATACCAGAACCCAGAACCCGAACCCGGACTTTTTCCCAAACGGTCGGGTTTGGAACACGGATACCCGAAAGTTCGGTACGGACCCGAACGTTACAGATCGGGTTTGCTCAACTCTACTTAAAATACAATAAAATGTACACCAGCATAATGTAAATAATAAAACTGGGTACTAACATTTTTAGGTAAAGTTGATCCAGGGTGAATCCGATTGCCTCTCAGGGAATCAGGAAGGAATTTTTTCCCCCGTTATAGCAAATTGGATCATGCTTTGCTGGGGTTTTTTGCCTTCCTCTGGATCAACTGTGGGTGAAGGATTGTATATGGGATTGTATGGATATATATCATTTTTCTGAACTAGATGGACTTTTTTCAACCTGACTAACTATGTAACTATGTTATATTTAATGCCTTATTTCTAAACCATAGTTTTATTGCAGCATGGATTAAGACTGCAGAGGATTAGAATTCTGTCATACGTACTTGCTGTTTTTTAAGCTCCATGCACACTGGGCTTAAAAAAAACACCAGTTCATATAGAACGTCTTTGTACACGTTTACACGTGTTTAGGAGTGTTTAGCAATTTTCTGCCAAAAAACTCCAATCAAAAACACAAACCAGAATGTTTTTTTTTGTATATGGACACATAGGATAACATTGAGCTGCCTCTACAGGCAAAACACAAAACTCCTGTAGGAGTAGCAATTTTTAAAGGATAAGTTCACCTTAAATAAAATAAATAAATGTACATCTTTTTGCAGGTAAAAAAATGTGCATTCATATATTTTTACTTGGAGCCAGAAAAGCATTGCACCTGCGATCAGCAGATCATGGGTGCCATGCAGGACTCCTAAAGATTTCTCAGTGTATCTGTCTGCTCGTACCTTGTACGGGCAGGCAGATACACACTGACAGGAAGAATGTCAGAAAGCAAAGGATGTTGGGACTTGTAGTTTCTCATTCACAGAGGACTGTGAATGAATGACGTGGCCGAACGTGTGGAGAAGATGCCCGCCTGCTGTCACTAGGGAGGGAGCAGGAGAGGGGGAATGGTTGCAGCTGTTGGAACATGTTACATCCTAACTATGGGTGGAACATGTAAAATGTTCCAAAAGGTGAACTTATCCTTTAAGCTAGTGTGCATGGACCCTTAGGCTGGTCATAGGCAGGTCAACGGGAACTGGGAAAGATTCAAACCATGTATGGGCAGGCTGAATGTGCCAAGTTGATCGATCAATCAACTTGGGTACAACCAGCCTGCTGGATTTTGCATGTGATTATCGCTAGTGGCTGGTGTAGCCGCTAGCAATAATCACTGTTTTCTCCAGGCGGGGATGGCTTTAACCCCCCCCCCCCCCCCGCTGGAAGAATACAATGGCTCAGCTGGATGGATTCCCCTGCCAACACTGTCTGTGTTGATGGGAGAAATCAAGCAAATTTCTTTCCTGCAACCCCTGGTTGCTCTGTGCAATGGTTTTGTATAGAATGTTTGTTATTTAAAAACATTTTTAAAATCACTTAATAAGAAGACTTTTACAGACACCTAGGCATGCTCATAATGGATGTGTCCCCTCTTTATGCCTCTCAGGATGGATGAAAAGAACACTGATGGTTTCAAAACACAGTAAAGGTAGAAGAGATGTGATTATTTTGTTACTGACATCTTCCTAGGATGAATAAATGAGAGGCTGAAAAAATTTATTAGTTAGAAAGATTGAAAACCCAGGAATTAAAGAAAGACAGCAAAATATTTTGCACTGGCCAATTTCAATTAACCAGAGAAATATATTAAATACATATCTGTAAAAATCTTTGGATATACATGTGTTTAAAGATTTTATGTTAAGGGGGCTCTGCTGTAATTAAAAAAACCCTGTACTATAGCAGTCATTTATTAACAACCACTAGGCACTAAATGGAAAATATAGTGTTTTTGTATGTTTTTACCTTCTTTGCTTATTTTTAAAAAATAACACATGTTTTGATATTTTTTCAACAGGTATAAATTAAATATTGCACATGAGTAATTGATATTTACAGCCAGCATTTGGAGTGCTAGGCTCCTTTCCATATGTTCACCTATTTTTTTTTTTTTTTTTTTGGTTTTACAGAGTTCAATATGGATCGTCTGAGGATTTCAATCACAAAGAGAAAGTATAAAGGCAGCGAGCATGTGTTCTATGATCCCTCTTAAGAACACCTGTAAATCTCCATTACGCGTTTATTTGTAAAAAAAAAAAAAAAAAAAAAGAAAAGGATTTCATATAAAAAGTACCAAATAGTTTAACAAATTAAAAAGTTTGCTCTTGAAGCATATGTTTGACCAAAATAAAAAATCATTTTAAAATCATTACTGCGTACACATTCCCCATGCTTTGTCATTTTAAAAAGTTGCAAGTGAAGAAATATACCTGTTGATCTGCCAGAAATCCAGTGAGCTCATAACAACTTGTTATGCCAATAGGGTGGTGCTCTGCTTCATTTGTGGACTCCACTTGCACTCATACAAAATGCTGTAGTTATGAATAACAAATAACATTTCATTTTTTGATAGATCATTAAAAGCTCTGTACTGTACCGCAGTTTGTAAATAATAGTCATTACACTGCTCTGCTTAATTACTATCACTGCTGCCTTACACAAAATTGTTGAGAAAAGCAGCACTCAGGAGGACATTCTGTTTTATATCAATAAAAGCAACTTTATTCATTTGTAAAAGAGCACTGCAGCCATGTTTCAGTGAAAATCAGGTGTGGAAAATACATTAGTCTTAGAGTTTTTCTTAACTAATTTAGAGGAGAAACAAGTAAGCTGTGAGTCCTAAAATGCATTTAAATCTGCAGGCTTTAGGGCTGTCTCGTTGTCCTGACTTCACTACCCAAGGGGTAACCAACTTGGAACATACATGCAGGACAAGTATTTAGACTATACTAACTAGATGCGTATTCTGGGTAAATGTCTCAACAAAAGAAAAGGGAGTCCAAACTACAGCACACCGAAAAACCTGGCCGTTCTGCAAGTATTAGCAGGCTCAGCCTAGCTCCGTCCAAGGTGTGCTTCTGATACGTTTTGCTCCATCCATGGGGCTTAATCATGGACTAAGCCAAAGCATACACCTTTGAGTCGTAATAGCTACTATAATTTTACCCTGACAAATCTTGAAAGGTCCTATTAATAAGAAAAGGTATAGGTATTCTTGAATTAAAATTGGATTATGATACGGGACCATTTTAAATGCAAACCATGCCTCGGGGATTAATTTATTTGTATTTGGCTATTTATTTAAATACGATAACTCTTCCAGGCAAAAATACATTAATTAACAAACTGGCCACAGCCTTGTAAACACCCAAAGCAGTGCTCACTGGCATGTCCCCTTATACACACCACTGAAATCAATGCTAATTGGTTCACATACCATAATCTGTGGGCCTCTTTTCAAGCTAATTACATTATATTTCAGTCATGCTTCCCACAGCAAACAAGATATGAGTTAATGAGAGTAATGTAATAATACATTCACCCTGGTGCCAGGAGAGACTTTTCTCATAAGGATTGCATGCTCAAATGGTTAAATTCATGGAAGGAGATATATAGAATGACAATGGGGCTTGCATCATATGGCAGCTGTGATGGCTTTAATCACACAGTATTTCATAGGATGTGATGCCCTCCATAGCATGTAGGCTGGTTTAACAGCTCTGCCATGGCTCCTCAGATCAACTGTCCATATGACACTGATTGAAAACTGAAATGGGATCTCAAATTAAAAGGTTTTGAAAGCAAACGCTGTGGATACCTTTCCAAGTAATGGCACTTTCTATTTTCCACTCTTTTTCTGTCACCCCAACATTCTTATATTTTCTCCCATCTGCAATTTAACAGCTACAGATCTAGTAAAAGCTTCTGCAGAGGAAAAAAAACAGCTTTCTCTTGCTGAAAACTGTAAGCATTCCCAGAATTGGAATTCCAACCTGCCTTGAATAGTGAGAAGGCTGCGAATAGCCCAGAGCAGCGGCAGTCCCTGTCTGCTCAGTCTTCAAGAAAAACTCAATTATGAATGCTGACAGCATTATAGATATAAATGTATATTTATATAAAGCGCACTGCATTGCCTGGCAGAATAAAAACGGCATGAAAAATGCATGCACCAAAGAGCATTCAATCTTTTTTACTGTATGATGAGGAGAGGGTGAAACGACCTTCTGCAAGGTTATTTCAATCACTTGCTTCTCCCCAAAACTTAAAACTGCAATGCTACAGGCTAAGTATCACATAGACAAAACAAATAGTGTAATGGTTCAGCACAAAAAATGACATACCGAGATCTGGGCCATCAGAATTGAGGTTTACTTGAACATTGTTTGACAAGAGAGCCTGACAATTCCAGGAAATTCCAGCAGTAGGCTTATTCAATGAGTAGACTGATGATTGACCAAATATAGCCACCCAAGGGAAACAGACTTCAAATTAATGTAGCAAGATCAGGGAAAGATTAATTTTGGTTTGTTGTTATAGAACTTTGGTTTTCTGAATAAGCTTCCTGGAAGGCATGAATGGCCATCATTTTTTTATTCTGATCATTTTATTTTGCCCAATGCCTATGATAGGTAAAACACTGCAAGCAGTGCTTGTTTTGGTATCTCCCTCTTCAGCAGAACTAATTTATCAGTCTCCTGGAGATACTGAAACCATACAACTTTTTTTTTTGTCATGACGTGAATATTGGTAAGGCTAGAATGGGTAGTCTTATTGGCAAGAGATTATACATGTGCCCCAACATTCCCTTTCTTAACAGAGCACAGCTTCACGAATACCAGTAGGTTTTGTCCCACATGTACCAAGCGCCTCTTCCCTTGCAGCGTAGTTCCAACACACCAACCGTAGTGTGTTTCAGATCACATCCTTCTCTCCTATGCCATTACTATATATTAGTACTTCTCCTCCTTTCATTGTGCTGCATGATGTTTCCCCCTGCTTTCTGATTCAGAATTCTTTCCATTTGTCATCGCTGCTTTGTATAGTTTCCTTTACATTGAAAGTGTGCTGCAAGAATATCCAATTCCCTAATTCCCATACCCCATCTCCTCTCCAATCATCCTGTTGTAAAATCCCATTATATGCATACCTGTAAAAGAGCTACAAATGAGATATCATTTTTCTAACCTACCAATTGGATGCCAACAATGCTACTGCACAGGTGGTAGTTAAAAAAGTAAGAGCTGAGTGGCTAGATTGAATTTATATACCCAATGCTGGCCACACAGTGAACAATTTTGGCTACAATGTGATCATTTTCAATAATATGATTACTGGTGCAGGTGCCATATAAAAGATCTCAGCTCATACATCCAAACTGAAAAGATTTTTTTTGAAAAAATATTGTTTTAATTTAAAAGTTTTGATTATCCAATAATTAGAAACAATTACACTGCTTTTTGTGGGTAGACATAACAAGTGTATTAGCAGAAGGTATTTGATCAATTTATGAAAAATATCTCGATAGCCTAAATAGCTCTATACAGTCCAATGATAGTTCATAAGAATGTTCCAAAGGCTAGGATAGCAGAAACTTCACTTCCAACAGCATAGGCACCCAGTGATGAGGATGTAGAAACACCAAAACTTTTACACTCAGTGTCCACCACCAATAATGCGGGGCTGCTTACCAGAGAACGTGTGGCTTCCAAACTAATGGAAAAGCCGAGGGAGGCTTGCAGGGACGTGATACTCCCTTATAGAACCAGCTGTAGCAAAGAACACTCTTCTATGCATCAAAGGAAGTGGCACCAACGCTCATCCAAAAAAATACAAAAGTGACCATAGCGTGATACTGTTTGAGCATTTAATAAGGGTATAAAAACATATTGCACTCACATGATCATGGAATAAAAGCAGGCATCCAGGTAAAAAGTCCAGGTAAATTCACTAGTACACTTCATCTAGTAACACGAACACAGAGACGCACTTTGCGTCTCTGTGTTCGTGTTACTAGATGAAGTGTACTAGTGAATTTACCTGGACTTTTTACCTGGATGCCTGCTTTTATTCCATGATCATGTGAGTGCAATATGTTTTTATACCCTTATTAAATGCTCAAACAGTATCACGCTATGGTCACTTTTGTATTTTTTTGGATGAGCGTTGGTGCCACTTCCTTTGATGCATAGAAGAGTGTTCTTTGCTACAGCTGGTTCTATAAGGGAGTATCACGTCCCTGCAAGCCTCCCTCGGCTTTTCCATTAGTTTGGAAGCCACACGTTCTCTGGGAAGCAGCCCCGCATTATTGGTGGTGGACACTGAGTGTAAAAGTTTTGGTGTTTCTACATCCTCATCACTGGGTGCCTATGCTGTTGGAAGTGAAGTTTCTGCTATCCTAGCCTTTGGAACATTCTTATGAACTATCATTGGACTGTATAGAGCTATTTAGGCTATCGAGATATTTTTCATAAATTGATCAAATACCTTCTGCTAATTCATATGTTTATCTATGCATTGAAGCGCCGCTAATTTTATGATTTTTTGTTGTGACCGGGATCGCTATCTACATCCCTATTAGCAGGCTGCTGTGTATCATTTGTCATTCTTTTATATTACTCTCTGTAGCGCAGATATTTTCTTATTTTATAGACATAACAAGTGTAATTAGTACATTTCTTTTCTGCATGTGCTCATAGCTCAGTTTATGTTTATCATTGCAAAGTTTGCTATGCGCAAACCAGATGATAAAGTAATTGTTTCTTAAAACATACTTAAATCTACTTGTGGAAATTTTGCGTAAAAAAATGCTGCTTGGCAGCTTGATTTGATGCTTCCCTAGCTCTACCAGCCACAGAAACACAGCTTTTCTGGCTTCATTAGTCAAAGAGGAAAAGCGGACTGGCTATTCCTCCATCTTTTTCTCCAACACTTGGGCTGCATTCACACCCGAGCGACACGTTTTTGAAGCTTCTTGTCAGGCGTTTGCAAACGCCGATGTCGCGCTAGTACGCGCGGCTGACGATTTCCCATTGATAGAATGCCAATACAAATGTTCCAGAAACGCCAGAATATGCCCAATTTGCGCAACAAAAATACTTCCGGGACTAGTTTGAGCTTAGGGCGTTTGGCTTCAGGCATTTTTGAGTGGAGATGTGAACCCTCGCCATAGAGAATCATTGATTTTTCTCCTCCAGCGTTTTGTACCCTAAGGCTTCAGGCATATTCAAGCTACAAAACTAGGGTTGTGAATGGGCCCTTACTGCGGTCCCAGGCTCCCCACTGCAACAGAAGAGCCAGAAAACTGTAGCAGATGGCCGCAGTGGCGGGCAGGGGGGCCCCCTTCTGAGCACTGTAAAAGTTATTGGGTGGTTGTGAAGCTGCTTGGATCAGTTTTACTATAAAGCCAATCACCATGTGAAAAAAATGATACCAGGATCATGGCTGATCCTGGTATAACAGCTTGCTCCAGCAAGTGGCTAAAAATGAGTGCATCAAAAAGAAGTATTGTTGATGTTTATGGCCAACCTTAAAGGGTCCTCTTTTTCTTCTCTGGCACTGTATGGTCCTTGCTGCAGAATTTGTGGCTGATGTGATTACATCCTCACTAATGCAGGGCACTGTAAAGACACCCTTCCAGTAAGTGGGTACTTAAAGCCCTGAAGAAGTGAGTTGAATGACACTGGCAGGGAAGAGGACCAGAGCTGAATCACAGAGTGGCGAGTCTGCATGGAACAGCGTCGGACAGGAGGTAAGTATTGCAGTAGGAGCTGTTTTTTTTAATAGCTGCTCAATTATTAATTTTTTTAATGTAATATGATGCTGAAGTTGGGATTTAAATAATACCAATGTATTTCCATACCTATGATTTATCCAGTGCCTTCATGACAAGAAACCTTTGCATACGCAGTTACAAACTTAGTGCTTTCTCTACTCCAATGTTTCATTACTAATATTGTATGGTAACCTATGGATGGGAATGAATCATTGTTAATGACCACTTTCATTGGAATCAATGCTGTGATGCACACTTAATTGAAGACTTTGTGGGGGGAATTCAATAAAGCTGCTGCGTCACTTTTCTAGCGTTAAGGCTTTTCGTTAATTGCCCTTGTTAATGTGTTTAGCCTCATCTCATTTTGGTTCCATAGTTGGTAAGGATGAATAAAGACACTAGTCCATCCAGTTAACCTGTGTGGGTGTTCATGTCAATAATAATTTCCTATAGCCCTGTATGTTGTATTCACTAAGATGCATGTCCAAGAGTCTTTTAAAACTATCAATACTTCCCGCTGACACCACCAACTGTGGAAGGGAGTTCCACATCCTTGCCACCCTGACAGTGAAAAACCCTCTACTCAGCTTAACCACTTCAGCCCCGGAAGGATTTACCCCCTTAATGACCAGGCCATTTTTTTGCGATACGGCACTGCGTTACTGTAACTGACAATTGCGCGGGCGTGAGACGCTGTACCCAAATAAAATTGATGTCCTTTTTTCCCATAAATAGAGCTTTCTTTTGGTGGTATTTGATCACATCTGCAGTTTTGATTGGTTTGCGCAAAAGTTATAGGGGTTGATTTACTAAAGCTTGAAAGTGCAAAATTTAGTGCAGCTCCACACAGAAATCAGTTTCAAGGTTTTATTGTCAAAGCTTGATTGAACAAGCTGAGGTAAGAAGTTGATTGGCTAGCATGCAAAGCTGCACCAGTTTTTGCACTCTCCAGCTTTAGTAAATCAACCCCACAGTGTCTACAAAATAGGTAAATTTATGGCATTTTATTATTATTATTTTTTTTTACTAGTAATAGCGATGGTCAGCGTTTTTTAGTGGGACTGCGACAATGCGGCGGACAGATCGGACACTTTTGACCCTCTTTTGGACCAGTGACATATTACAGTGATCAGAGCTAAAAATATGCAAGGATCACTGTATAAATGACACTGGCAGGGAAGGGGTTAACAACAGGGGTGATCAAAGGGTTAAGTGTGTCCTAGGGAGGTGCTTTCTAACTGTGGGGGGAGTACACTAACTGGGAATACAGAGAGATCACTGTTCCTGATCACTAGGAACAGACAATCTCTCTCTACTCCCCTGTCAGAACAGGGATCTGCTTTGTTTACATCGCGATCGCGGGTGGCTGGTGAATATCGTGGCCGCCGGACCCGCGCATCGGCTCCACCGCTGTGCAGCAGGCGTGCCCACAGTGACTCGTGCACGAAACAACGTACGGGTATGTCGTTTCACGCAATAGGGCCGCCCTGCTGCAGTATATATGCGGTGGGCAGTCCTTAAAGTGGATGTAAACCCTCACATATACCAAGTGAAGTGAACAGCACGTTCTGTTAAAATTTTTACTTCCTCATTCCCCTCTAGGAGAGGATTATTGCTGGACACTGTGGAACACTGCGAGACAGCTGACTGAAGGAAATTCACACACTCCCTCCCCACACATGCAGAGGTCATCTGTGTATCGTGCAGCAGTCTGCTAATCTATTTATAGCAACCTCCTCCAACACACACTTCTATCTTCAGGTCTCGGAGAGCTTGTCAAAAGTTGATGGCTGATAACAGAGGAACGAGCAGGACAGAGCTACGAGACACAATGAAGATAGATAAGAAAACACTACAGATATATGCTCCCAGCTCAAATTTCATGAATCGGGTTTACATCCACTTTAAGTGGTTAAAGTTAAACCGCTTCTCCTCCAATTTCATTGTGTGGCCTTGTGTCTTTCAACACTGCCTGAGACTGAATAATTTCCTACCTACGCTGGGCTGACCACTGAGGTATTTGTATATTGCAAACTAGCATCTCTTCTCCAGGGAGAATGTTTAGTGCTTGTAGTTGCTCCTCCAGTCCCCTTATTAATTTTGTTGCCCTTCTCTGGACCCTCTCTGGTTCCAGCACATCCTTCCTGAGGATTGGTGACCAGAACTGAAAAGAATAGTAAAGATGTGGCTGAACCAGATCTTTAAAAAGTGTCAGGATTATTGTTTTATCTCTGGAGTAAATTCCCTTTTTAATGCATGCTAATAGTCTGCTTGCTGCAGCTTGACATTGCAGGCTAATTCTCAGTCTTCTATTAGGACCCCCAGATTTTTATCCATCCCGGATTCCCCCAGAGGTTCTCCCCTAAGTGAGTAACTTGCATTCATATTTTTAGCCCCCAAGTGCATTACTTTACGTTTTTCAACATTAAGCCTCATTTACCATGTAGTTCCCCACCCTATTATTTTATTCAGGACTTCTTGTAACGTTTTTATATCCTGTTGTGAAGCTATTGCCCTACTTATTTTTATATTGTCAGCAAACACAGAGAATGAGCTATACCACATTCTATGTCATTTATGAGTAAATTAAACTGAATTGGTCCCAGGGCAGAGCACTGGGGTACTGCCGCTTACCACTCCAGACCAGGCTGAGTATACGTTATTTATCACCACCCTTTGGACGTACCCCTGTAACCAGTTTTCCAAGAACAAACCCTATGGTTCATGCCTACAGACCTCAGTTTGTAAATTAAGAGTCTATGGGGAACTGTATCAAATGCTTTTGCAAAATCGAGATACACCACATTCACAGGCCTACCTTTATCTCGATGGCAGCTTTGAATAATAAACCTTTTATTTTCCAGAAAAGTATTGTTTGTTGTCTAAAAACTGTTTCACTGGCAGGTCTATATGTTGTATGGACCTAACGGTGGGGTGTATTGCACCCAACCCAGTGGCTGCAGCTACCGGGATTGTGTCCGATCGCTCTCACACACCCCCGTTACCGGTGCCCCCACCATGCTTACCGGTCCCCGCTTGCCCATCTGTGGATCCTGGACCATCATGGCGGGTGGCGGTGGCTTGAAGGGAAAGAGAAGAATGGATACATGTCCACTCTACTCCCCTTCTTGCTGTGACCCGGAAAGCGACGTCTCTGACTTCATTTCCAGGTCCAGCTCTCTGTGTCCCCGGCTACCTCAGCCGGGAAATAATGTTTTGCAATAAGATCTGCATTGCAAAACATTTAGTTGAACACAAGGGAGACATGCAGGGTCTTTTAGACCCTGTATGTCTCAGTAAAGAGAACCTGTGACCTAAGAATCATCATCCCCTATGTGATGAAAAAAAACAGTTAAGTAAAAAAAATGTTTTTCTTTGCAAAAAAAAAAGTTACACCCAAGCACATAAAATCCCCCCCCCCCCAAAAAAATGTGAGCACCCCCACATATACGCACGCACGAATGTAAACGCATGCATTGGGGCGCCTACACGTGAAAACGCTGATGGCAATGCACACGTTATATACCGCCGCACACGCCAGAGTGAGAGCAATAGTCATTATACAGGATCTCCTCCGTAATGGTAAAGTGATACCTATTCTGAAGCGTTGCCTATAGGAAATATAGCCTGACGAAAGAGTGCGCCTGCTTTCCACGTCGCAGGCTTTGCATACTCTGAAACGCGTCGCATATCAGTGACGCGGGACGCTGTACGCGCTGGCTCCGGGACATTTCCAGCCATTTCAACTGCCACAAAGGGGATTCTACAGATTCTACAGAACGACTGCAGGCGGTCGCCCCGATCGATGGGCCTTCTCCCTCAGAACACAGCACACACAGAGACCCGCAGGACTTCAGACTACACTGCTATTTCACCATGTCTATCCGCAGAAGAGTGTGCGGACATGCCTTTTAATCACTTCAAATCTGTGAGTGTAACCACCCTGTGCTCTACCCTGATTGTAATAAAATTTCTGCATTTAGAGGCGCCTTCTCTCTTTCTTGTATTCTAGTGTTGTGGCTTGGCTAACCTACAGAAGAGCTGCCGATCTGCAGTTTTTTACCCTGGACACCTCTACCCATGTAGACCTGTTGCCTGGCCTTGCGCCTACTTGCCTCCTTCTATAGGAAATATTATAATGTTTGGGGGTTTTGTGTAATCTTGAAGCCTAAAATTTTTTTTTTAAACGTGTGCAAAAAATGCGAAAACGGCTCTGGCAGCGAAAGGGTTGGCTTCATTAACAATAGTGCAATTCAGATGCTACTTCACACATAATCACATATGACAATGGAAATCACATTATTTTCAGTAGTGCCTGTTCACATCAATGCAATTCACCACGGTTTAAGTTTGAAAAAGGTTCCTTTACTACTTTTGTGAGATTGCATTGCAATTTTGACCCTATAGAATATGCAAACTACACCCAAGTTCCACTACATAATTGTACTGAAAATCAGATCACAGCAGGGTGAACCTAGCCTAAAACAAATATTAAAACATATACTGTACACATCTCTTGTAGAATATTGCAAACATGTTCATCTCTATCACAAGAAACACTAAACCATGATCAAGTAAGAAAAAAAAAAAAAAAGAACAATGGAATGCAGTGCAGTACAATGTTTTTATTTTTTGGGTTCTGAATGTGTGTATGTCATGTAAGTTATTTTATTTATTTATTTCAGGTACTTATATAGCGCTGTCAAGTTACGCAGCACTTTACTTATACATTGTACATTCACATCAGTCCCTACCCTCAAGGAGCTGACAATCTAAGGTCACTAACTCTCATTCATACATACACATACTAGGGCCAATTTAGACAGGATCCAATTTACCTACCAGCATGTCTTTGGAGTGTAGGAGGAAACTGGAGTACCCAGAGGAAACCCACGCAGGCCCCGGGAGAACATGCAAACTCCAGGCAGGTAGTGTCGTGATTGGGATTCAAACCAGTGACCCTTTTGCTGCCAGGCGAAAGTGCTATCCACTACACTGATTTGTTTGAAATGCAATTTGTGGACCCTAAATATGATGAAATGCAAAAAAAGTCATGTCACACAGCTACTATGTAATCAAACCCGTAAAGGTTACGATGCATGGCAGACGCCCTAAACACAACAGCACAGTGGGTTTTTTTTACTGCAATGCATTTTTATGTATAGAACCCCTACTTCACCTACATTGCAATAATAGATAATAGGAGATTTTCTAAAATAGGGATTTTAATGACTCAGAACTGTAATTTGATAAGTCTCCACTAAATATGTTACCAAAAAGAGCAAATTTAGACCACCAGTTCTCCTTAGAGATACTTGCTTGAGGTGGATGTAAAAGCATTGCATCAAATTTAAGTACAGGTTCTAGACAGGTAACATGAATTTGGACATTTAGAATGCTCACGAGACACTTTTGCAAAATCTGACTGCACCGGTCTTTTTTACTTCTTACTACTTTTTTATTTCAATAGATATTTATTGATTTTCAGGGGGTTACAAGCAGGAGAAAAGATACACACAGTTGGTGTTGACATTCACATTGTCTATATCTGCAAACAATGCAATTATATAAGGCCATGCGGAAGGTAACAGCAACTTCCCGATGAGAAAAACCTAGAGCAATTTTAATCAGCAGAAAAATGATGATCTGAAAAATTTGTCAGTCCATATTTTCCAGGCCTTATCGAAAGAAACACACGAAAGGGAATTAACAACCAGCAGACATTCGAAAGTATAGTTCTGTTGGATGAAAGTCCCAGTCTTTGTGAATTTCACATTGTGTATTGTACTCTTTTTTACATATGCCCTATTTGAGATCTAGTGATGTATTTTTGTCTACTTTTGAAAACTTCTAATAAAGATTTACTCTTGAAAAAAAATATGTAGAACATCATACACATAGTAAATTTACTTCTTTAGGTATTTTTTTATGGAATGGGATTAAAAAAATAAACATGATATTGTACTCCAGGAAAAGTTCACAGTCATCTCTACTGGTTGCCACTGTCACTATAGGCATTTATTTTATCACAGGGGAGATAAACGCTTATACTTATTGTCCTCCACTTCTTTCCTGTACAGATCAATCTAAATGATGTTCTGCCATCTGCAGGCAGTCTAAAGATGTAGTCAGCGTATATTCATTGCTGCTTGTCAAACATCATGTTATCCTTAGAAAATATTCCAAAATCAACCGCTGTCTTGTCAGAAGACAATGCAATAGAATAGCACTTTGTTCTGCAGAATGTATATATTCTGCTCCCATGGGATGCACACAATAAGTCATAGAGAGTCAAAAAAAAAGAAGATGATTGCATGGGGAGAAAAATAGGGATGGAGAGACTATGGTAAAAGGCTGCTACACGTGGGAACTCTCTGAGCCAGGGCTGAATCTAGCCAGATCTCATCTGGGAGTGCAATATAAAAGTCAGGGAGCATAATGTCAACAGTGTGACAAAGATGCAGGTAACCTGTATTCCCTGTTCATTCAGAATGTTTCTGTACCAAGAGCTACAACCCAGAAATAACATCTGACAGGTAGTGCAGATGTGGTGCAGGAGGGAACAGGGGGCACTAGCATGTATTGAGCTGTCATTATATTAGGATGATTAAACAGAACCTGTGCCTCCTTATATCAAGTATCCCTATCAGAGTCTCCCTCTTACATCAGAGGACCTCATCAGAGTCCCTCATTACAGTTGTCCCCATCAATGTGCCCCCTTGCATCAAGTGTCCCCATCAGAGTAACCTTTTATGTCAGGTGTCCCCATCAGAGTGCCACCTTGCATCCATGTACCTCCTTAAATCAACTATCCCATCAGAGGCCCCCTTACATCAACTGTCACCATCAGAGTCCCCCTTACATCAACTGGCCCCATCAATCCTTAGTTGCATCAATATTCCCCAGCAGAGTTCCCCCTTACATTATTTGTCTCCATCAGAATGCCTTCTTACATCAATGGTCCCCATCAGAATGCCCCCTTACATCAATGGTCCCCATCAGAGTTTCCCCTTACATTAATTGCCCTCATCAGAATGCCTCACGGATCAGTGGATGCAGTGGTCATGCTGACATGGGGGGGCACAACCAAAATCTGGGGGTGCACAGCCCACCCCAGCACCCCCTGGGCCTGCTCTGAACACTGATAGTTATAATCACAAAGCATAGGCAGCAATGAACATGGGTTTGTAAAGGAAATCTTCAGCATTGGTCGTGGAGATGGACAAGGTCGGCTAAGAGCCTTTGTATGATCTGTTTAAAGTAGTAGCATAGAAAGACTGATTTATCTGCCAAATTGTAATTCTATCTAGCCAAGTGTGTGTCTGACAAAATGGAAAACCAGAGAGGGACACCATTTATTTGTTAGATTTACAATGTACTGTATGTCTGCACAAAATAAAGGAAAAACATGCTCAGTACATCTCTGCAACAGATGCATTTTATATCAAGTATCCCTGTCAAAGTATCCCTCTTACATCAGAGGACCTCATCAGAGCCCTTCTTTACAGTTGTCCCCATCAGTGTGCCCCCTTGCATCAGGTGTCTCCTTTAGAGTAACCTCTTATGTCAGGTGTCCCCATCAGAGTGCCACCTTGCATCCAAGCACCTCCTTAGATCAACTGCCCCATCAGAGCCCCCCTTACATCAACTGTCACCATCAGAGTCCCCCTTACATCAACTGGCCCCCTCAAAGTATCCTTACATCAATTTTCCCCAGCAAAGTTCCCCCTTACATCACTTGTCTCCATCAGAATGCCTTCTTACATCAATGGTCCCTATCAGAATGCCCCCTTACATTAATTGCCCCCATTAGAATGTCTCACAGATCAGTAGATGCAGTGGTCATGCAGACGCGGGGGGCACAACCAAAATCTGGGGGTGCATAGCCCACCTCAGTACCCCCTGGGCCTGCTCTGAACACTGATAGTTATAATCACAAAGCATAGGCAGCAATGAACATGGGTTTGTAAGGGAAATCTTCAGCATTGGTCGTGGAGATGGACAAGATCAGAAAAGAGCCTTTGTATGAACTGTTTAAAGTAGTAGCATATAAAGACTGATTTATCTGCCAAAGCGTAATTCTATCTAGCCAAGTGTGTGTCTGCCAAAATGGAAAACCAGAGAGGGACACCATTTTTTGTTAGACTTACAATGTACTGTATGTCTGAGCAAAATAATGTGAAACATACTCAGTACATCTCTGCAACAAATGCATTTTGTCTCATCAAAAAAAGGTGCAGAAAACTACTTGTTGATCCTGTCAGAAATCCAGTAAGCACATATCTTCCTGTATTCTAATAAATAATAATACATAATTATTATTATAGGCATTAGATTGACAGGTAAATCCTTTATAAATACATACTTCACTTTAGGGTACAAATATACCTTAAAGTGGTTGTCAACCCGTGACAACCACTTTAACCTACAGGTAAACCTATAATAAGGCTTACCTGTAGATGCCCTGCATATCTCCTAAACCTGCACGGTTCAGGAGATATGCAGTGTACTAGCTGTGCCAATGTCATTTCGGCACATGTGTAGTGAAGAAATGGCCTCCGTGCCGTTTCTTCACTGAGATTGTGCCGTGACTGGCGGCTCCCGCGTAGATGTGTGGGAGATGACGTTACGCGACTCCGGCCAGTCACAGAGCTGGAGATGGCGGCCCTGGAAGGGAGAGGCATAAGATGGATGCTGCCAGCACAGGGGACATCACTGGATGTCGCAGGCTTTGTTTGCAGGTAATTGGCACATAATGGGCTACTATGTGATGCATAGTAGCCCATTATGCATGTACTTTGCAAGGGAATGTAGAGGAAGTAAACCCAATCTGGGTTTACTTCCTCTTTAAGTGTGACTTGAGGCTACAAATGATGCTAGCATCCCAGAAATGTGTATACAAAGCAGGTTAACTACTTCTCGACCGCTCCCCATACTTTTACTGTGGCAGGGCGGTCCATTAGCGTGAAATCACGTACAGGTACGTAACAGCTTCTTTTAGGTCTGGGGAGTGAATGCGCCACCAGCGACCCGCTCCCATTGTGATTGGACACAGTGGGAGCTAATCAGTGGGTCTGGCGGACCCAATGTTCACCGGCACCTAGTGATCTCTCCTGAGAGGGGCAGAACGGCGCTCTGCCTATGCAAACAAGACAGATTGCCATTCTGTAAGAGGGGAAGATGGAGATCTTGTGTTTCTGCTAAGCAGGAACACAAATCTATGTCTTTCCCCAGTCAAAGCACCCCCCCCCCAACCCAGCCCCACAGTTAGCAAGTACTCCCAGGGAACATATTTAACCCTTTGATCAGCCCTGATGTTAAAGTGTTTCTAAACCCAGTAAAATAAAAATAGTTAATCTGCCCCGCATAGTGTTCACAGCTTATAAATCTTTTTTTCATATTAAAACACTGCCACTATATACCTTTTGGGATGATCTGTATGCCACAGTTTCCTGATAATCTGCAGAGTGTGTCCATAGCTGCATGTTCAAGTAGGAGGAGTTTCCACTACAGCCTGTATACATGCCCACATGTGTGATGTCGATATCATGTGACCTGAACAGTTCAACTGAAACAGGAAATGTTCTATCCAGCATAAGAGACTAAACTGAGCATATGCGGTTTTACCACCCTGCTGTGTATTATATGGACTTGCCCAGATTGACAGTGCAGGGAGGGAAGAATCTATCCATACAGGAAAAAACAGGTTGAGGATTAACCCCTTAAGTTTCACAGTAAGTATAACAAGCAAGCTATGCTGCATATACAGACTGATTTTACTGTTGTGGGTTTAGTAACACTTTAACTCCTTTCCAGACAGTGTCATTCATACAGTGACAGTGCATTTTTTAGAACTGATCACTGTATTGGTGCTAATGGTCCCCAAAAAGTGTCACTTAGTGTCAGATTTGTCCGCCGCAATGTTGCAGTCCTGCTAAAAATCACTGATCACTGAATTACTAGTAAAAATAAAAAATAAAAAAGCCATAAAAATATCCCATAGTTTGTAGACGTGATAACTAGAGTTGAGCGAACCTCTGGAAGTTCGGGTTCTGCTGGTCCGTCCGAACTTCGGGACAAAGTCCGGGTCCGGGTCCGGACGGAACCCGAACGATCGCACGGACAACGAACCCCATTGAAATCAATGGGGACCCGAACTTTTATGCACAAAAATGGCTGTAACAAAGTCCTGGAAAGCCCTAGAGGGCTGCAAAAGGAAGTAAAATGGGGGTAAGGGTAGGGCAAGTGCCCTACAAAAAAATGGGGACAGGGAAATAACTGTAAATATTTTTAAAAAAATAAAAACATAAAAAAAGCAAAAATGGAGGTGAATGTGGATCATCTTCAAACTGTGTCTGAAAATGATTAATTAACGGTAGAAGCCATATAACTGTTCTAAAATCATCTTCAAACTAGGGCAAGTGCCCTACAAATAAATTGGGATAGGGAAAATAAATTAAAATCAAGT
>BLSH010060248.1:1323207-1337380 GCA_018402905.1 Glandirana rugosa
ACATTCCTATACGTACCACTTATCTACTATTTAAGTCACTGTGTAGTTTGCACCGAGGAACATCGCATACGTCCACATTGGCCAGTAATTGGATTGCAGGTACGTGTATGTCCATGACACTTATTCATTTCGCTCAATGTTGTAATATCACACCGGTACTCATCTCAACTCGCTTGTGGACCTTCAAGCCCAAGACGACCAGGCAGGCTTGAAGCCCTGTTTCAGGCCCAGGCCCAGGCCTGCCTTGGGCTTGCTAGCGTGCCTGTTGCTTGGGGTAACTTTAGTTACCCCTGGGCTTGAAAATCCGTGTTTTTACCGACATCCTTTCAGGACCTTTCGGGGTCTCCCAACGTTTTCCTTCATTTTACCCCCATTCCCATCCCGTTCACGGGATGTTTTTTTACGTGCGATCGTTCGGGTTCCGTCCGGACCCGGACCCGGACTTTGTCCCGAAGTTCGGACGGACCAGCAGAACCCGAACTTCCAGGTGTTCGCTCAACTCTACTCATGGCCACACTATAATGTTGTAACTCGCTTTACTTATTCACAGTACCTGTATGTGCATGGACGTTAGGTTAATGACCGGTTACACCTGCATACGCTACAAGGAGCCACGTTTGATGTGTCACTGAATTTATCATCTATTCACCATGCATATCCTTACACATGAAGATTGGCTGTACAACCCTCTTCTTCTCCCTTGAAGAAGGAATTTACATAAATGATTTTCCGAAACGCGTTGAGTTTTGGGTCTGACTACGAACACCTTGAAGCCTATTGAGCCAGTAATCCATCCTTGGCTAGCTCAGTGCTCCAGCATATCGGATCTAGGTGTCATTTTTTGATACTATTCATCATGTAATGTTTTTATTTGTCTATTGTCCCACCATTGGGGACTTTGTGCATGTATTTTATTAATGTAATAAACATTTGTACTTCTCATATAACTACTGTTATACTCCTCATCACTTTCCCCAACTACCTCCAAAGTCCCCAATGTGGGTAATTTGTTTTTTGCAATAATCACTAAAAAAAGGGGGATCCATCCCCGGGCAGGGCTGATTGCAACAGTCCGCAAGGGAGAAAAGCATCAACCACTAATTGTTCTATGACTAACGTTTTATCGCCAAAATGCATAAGCATGTTTTTGATGGATCTTTCACGTAGCCAATAAAGATTCATGTTTACAGGTGATCTAGAGTTGCTGGCTCTACTGTGCTGAAAAGATTACCAGGAAGAATGTGGAGATACTTGAGCCTGAGCACCGGTAATTCCAGTCTTGGAAAATCTGTGTGGTTGAGCGCTGTCTTCTTTGCATTGGTTGCAGCAGCCACCTTATGTGCACATAGAATTAATGATTTGATGTCTTCTTAGTTACTCTAGTGGCCAGATTTTTAAACCTGACTTTGTAGTGAAGTCCAGAAAGGGGTCTGATTATCAGGCACATATAAAGAGAATCTAGTTGTACCATGCTTGGCTGGTTTAGTAACCAAAGATCCTTCTATTACTTGTGCTAATGAAATATAATTCTTCTTATCAGGGGACAAAAAAAATCATACTATTTTATTTATTAAATTAATGTTTCCATTTTATAACTCATCTGTAAATTACAGCTGTTACATGGGACTTTACACCATACCATGCATGAAGTCCCTAAATCACAACAGTATATAATGGATGGTAGAAGCGGCTGAAACACCAATACTAATGCTGTCATTCTGTCAGGGTGATTTTTCATGGAGTGAACACTTGACACATCAATTATAAATAAAGCCATATAGAACTTTTTATAGGATCTGGAGGATTTTTCTCTAGTACTTGACAATTCTAGGCCACAGTACCAGGTTTTTCCTGACAGTAATAGGACGGGAATGAAGTTGGAACCCTCTAAAAACCAGATTTAATTATTCTCTAAAGCAACTTTATATCAGTTATTTAATAGAGGACTCCATGCAGGATTCCCAACACATCATAAGTGTGTATATACGTATATCAGGAATATTACAACCATTATTATTCTAGTCCTTTGTTAAGTCTAATGCTGTTTATTTTCTTTGTGTTTAATGAATGGCTATGCACATACCGTGAGCAGATAAAAAAAAAAAAAATAATAATAATATATATATATACACACACACACACTATATTACCATAAGTATTGGGACGCCTGCCTTTATATGCACATGAACTTTAATGGCATCCCTGTCAATATTAAGTTGGTCCACCCTTTGCAGCTATAACAGCTTCAACTCTTCTGGCAAGGCTGTCCACAAGGATTAGGAGTGTGTCAATGGGAATGTTTGACCATTCTTCCAGAAGCGCATTTGTGAGGTCAGGCACTGATTTTGGGGAGAAGGTCTGGCTCCCAGTCTGCACTCTAAATTATCCCAAAGGTGTTCTATTGGGTTGAGCTTGTATAACAGTGTAAACTTGCTGTCCCCTCAAAATAACTCAACAGACACCCATTAATGTCTAAACTGATGGCAACACAAGTGAGTACACCCCTAAGTGAAAATGTCCAAATTGGGCCCAAAGTGTCAATATTTTGTGTGGCCACCATTATTTTCCAGAACTGCCTTAACCCTCTTGGGCGTGGAGTTCACCAGAGTTTCACAGGTTGCCACTGGGGTCCTCTACCACTCCTAAATGACGACATCACAGAGCTGGTGCTCCTCCACCTTCCATTTGAGGATGCCCCACAGATGCTCAATAAGGTTTAGGTCTGTAGACATGCTTGGCCAGACCATCACCTTTACCCTCAGCTTCTTCATCAAGGCAGTGGTCATCTTGGAGGTGTGCTTGGCGTTGTTATCATGCTGGCATACTGCCCTGCAGCCCAGTCTCCGAAGGGAGGGGATCAGGCTCTGTTTCAGTGTGTCACAGTACATGTTGGCATTCATGGTTCCCTCAATGAACTGTAGCTCCTCAGTGCTGGCAGCACTCATGCAGCCCCAGACCATGACACTCCCACTACCATGCTTGACAGTAGGCAAGACACACATATGTTTGTACTCCTCACCTGGTTGCCGCCACACACGCTTCACACCATCTGAACCAAATAAGTTTATCTTGGTCTTATCAGGCCACAGGACATGGTTCCAATAATCCATGTCCTTAGTCTACTTGTCTTCAGCAAACTGTTTGCGGGCTTTCTTGTGCATCATCTTTAGAAGAGACTTCCTTCTGGGATGACAGTTATGCAGCGTGCGTGACAGGATGAGCCCCTCCCCTTCAACCTCTGCAACAATGCTGGCAGCACTCATACGTCTATTTCCCAAAGACAACCTATGGATATATCACTGAGCATGTGCACTCAACTTTTTTGGTCGACCATGGTGAGGCCTGTTCTGAGTGGAACCTGTCCTGTTAAAGCGCTGTATGGTCTGGGCCACTGTGCTGCAGCTCAGTTTAAGGTTCTTGGTAATCTTCACTTCACCCCCGGAAAGATTTCCCACTGTAGGAGTAGAGCACTTTTTGCGATTCTGCACTGCGTCGCTTTAACTGACAATTGCGCGGTCGTGAGACGTTGTACCCAAACTAAATTTGCGTTTTTTTCCCACAAATAGAGCTTTCTTTTGGTGGTATTTAGTCACCTATTTGTCATTTCTGATCGCTGCTATAAACAAAGAAAAGTGATAATTTTGCAAAACAAACAATATTTCTTACTTTTTTGTTTTTTTGCTAAAATACAAATACAAAAAATATATAAAAAAACAAATTTATTCATCGGTTTTGGCCAATTTATATTCTTCCTCATATTTTTGGTAAAAAAAAAAATCGCAATCGGCGTTTATTGATTGGTTTGCGCAAAAGTTGCCGCGTTTACACACCATGAGAATTAATTTCTGACGTTTTTACCTTTTCTTTTACTAGTAATTGCGGCGATATGTGATTTATATCGGGACTGCGATATTGTAGTGGACATGTCGGACATTTTTGACACTTTTTTGGGACCAATGACATTTATACAGCCATCAGAAATTTAAATATCCACTGATTGCTGTGTAAATGTCATTGGCAGTGAAGGGGTTAACCTGCAGGGAAGGGGTTAACTGTGTTCCCTAGGCGTGTTCTAACTGTGAGGGGTCTAGGCTACCTTGGGCATAAGAGATCTAACTGATCCCAGTGACAGGGATCAGTAGATCTCCTATGATCCCACTGACAGGGTAGGGAACCGCCGTGTTTAGATTGGCGGTTCCCCATTCTTTCACTCTGGCAGGTCATCGCGGCTCGTCGGTGGACATCGGATCCGCCCGAGCCGCGGGCACATTCCTGCAGAGTGCGGAGGCATGCTCTCACGCCGTAACCGGGCGTCCATGAATCGCAATTTATTTACGGCAAATCGCGGAATAGAGCCATAAAATGGCAGTGTGCGGTCCGGAACTGGCTATAGCCTAGGCCATCTTTATGTAGAGCAATAATTCTTTTTTTTAGATCCTCAGAGAGTTCTTTGCCATGAGGTGCCATGTTGAACTGCCAGTGAGAGACGATAAAACCAAATTTAACACACCTGCACCCCATTCACACCTGAGACCTTGTAACACTAACGAGTCTGACACTGGGGAGGGAAAATGGCTAACTGGGCCCAATTTGGACATTTTCACTTAGGGGTGTACTCGCTTTTGTTGCGGTTTAGACATTAATGGCTGTGTTCTGAGTTATTTTGAGGGGACAGCAAATTTACAGCAAATTTACACTGTTATACAAGCTGTACACTCACTACTTTACATTGTAGCAATGTGTCATTTCCCCAGTGTTGTCACATGAAATGATATACAGTAATAAAATATTTACAAAAATGTGAGGGGTGTACTCACTTTTCTGAGGTACTGTATATATCTATATCTATGTATGTGTGTATATATATATATATTTGTGCTCGTAGGTTTACATACCCTGGCAGAATTTGTTTTTTCTTGGCCATTTTTCAGAGAATATGAATGAGAACGCAAAAACTTTTCTTTCACTCATGGTTGGTGTTTGGCTGAAGCCATTTATTATCAATCAACTGTGTTTACTCTTTTTAAATAATAATGACAACAGAAACTACCCAAATGACCCTGATTAAAAGTTTACATACCCTGGTGATTTTGGCCTGATAACATGCACACAAGTTGACACAAAGGGGTTTGAATGGCTATTAAAGGTAACCTTCCTCACCTGTGATCAATTTGCTTGTAATTAGTGTGTGTGTATAAAAGGTCAATGAGTTTCTGGACTCCTGACAGACCCTTTCATCTTTCATCCAGTGCTGCACTGACGTTTCTGGATTCTGAGTCATTGTGAATGCAAAAGAATTGTCAAAGAAGCTGCTGGAAAAGGTAGTTGAACTGTATAAAACAGGAAATGGATATAAAATGATATCCAAGGGATTTAGAATGCCAATCAGCAGTGTTCAAACTCTAATCAAGAAGTGGAAAATGAGGGGTTCTGTTGAAACCAAACCACAGTCAGGTAGACCAACTAAAATTTCAGCCACAACTGCCAGGAAAATTGTTTGGGATGCAAAGAAAAACCCACAAATAACTTCAGGACTCTCTGAAAACGTGGTATGATGGTTTCAAGATGCACAATAAGGAGGCACTTGAAGAAAGATGGGCTGCATGCTCGAGTCGCCAGAAGAAAGCCATTACTATGCAAATGCCACAAAGTATCCTGCTTACAATACGCCAAACAGCACAGAGACAAGCCTCAAACTTTCTGGCACAAAGTCATTTGGAGTGATGAGACCAAAATTGAGTTTTTTGTCCACAACCATAAACGTTACATTTGGAGAGAAATCAACAAGGCCTGTGAAACACGCAGGTGAATTGCTGATGTTTTGGGGATGTGTGAGCTACAAAGGCACAGGAAATGTGGTCAAAATTGATGGCAAAAAGAATGCAGTATGTTATCAAAAAATACTAGAGGAACATTTGCATTCATCAGCCAGGCAGCTGTGCATGGGATGTACTTGGACATTCCAACATGACAATGATCCAAAACACAAGGCCAAGTCGACCTGTCATTGGCTACAGCAGAATAAAGTGAAGGTTCTGGAGTGGCCATCTAAGTCTCCTGGGGAGATCTCAAACGTGCAGTTCATGCAAGGCAGCCCAAGAATTTCCAGGGACTGGAGGCTTTTTGCCAAGAGTAATGGGCAGCTTTACCATCTGAGAAGATAAAGAGCCTCATTTACAAATACCACAAAAAACTTCAAGCTTTCATTGATGCTAAAGGGGGCAATACACAGTATTAAGAACTGGGTGACTATAGAAACGGGTGACTATACTTTTAAAATTGTGAGATAACATTATTTTTCTATACAGTTTAGCTTGGGTTATATGATTGATAGGTTATAAGAATACAATGCACACATTTATTCTTCCTTTTAATGTGTCAGTTGATAACCTTATATTTAATCACTTGTATAATCCCCTCTTTGTATTTCAACATTTCACTCAAATATCATGAGTTTCACATCTCCAAGCCCCAGATTTACTCTGCAGAAATGCCTAATGATGGACATTGTCACTCTTTTTTGTTTAGGATTTGTTTTAAGTAATATTGGTCTATTACTAACTGATGGTATGATAAATGGAATGGAATGATATATACATTTTTCTCTATTTACTAATAGTTTGTGTAGCACTAATTTGATTGTCAGTTGGCAGCTGCAAGCTTATACTGTAGTCAGAGCAATCACACACCTGTACATATTTCTAGAATATAAGTTTATGATTCATTGAGAAGCTATTGTGCTGCCTCCAGCAGTTACTGTATATGAGCAATGCAATTGCATCTGTGTTTATTTCTTAGGCTGTTTACTGGTTTGCTGCCACCCGGTGGCCACTGTGTTAACTATATTTCTGTAATCCTTTTATTTAGTGTGATGTCATTTCCTCCTTCCTTGCTGTAACTTCCTGTGATTGTTACTGCAAGACACACACTGAAGAGGAGGAGGAGAGAAATATTCTTTTGACCTTTACTGCAAATGCCAAAATCTACTGCATCATGCAATTTGCCTCAACATATATTTGTGGATGCCAAATGTTTGGTTCAGCTATTTGAACTCTGTGACAGGGAAATGAAAAATGAGAGAAAAGCACTGCTTTTCCTTTCACTGTCCAGGCACAGGCTCAGGTGGGTTGAGAGCAAATTGGGAAAATGTCCAAATTTGGCCCAGTTAGCCATTTTCCATCCCCAGTGTCATGTGACACGTTAGTGTTACAAGGTCTCAGGTGTGAATGGGGGCAGGTGTGTTAAATTTGGTGTTATCACTCTCACTCTCTCATACTTGTCACTGGAAGCTCAAAATGGCACCTCATGGCAAAGCACTCTCTTAGGATCTGAAAAAAGAATTGTTGTTCTACATAAAGATGGCCCATGCTATAAGAAGATTGCCAAGACCCTGAAACTGAGCTGCAGCATGGTGGCCAGGACCATAGAGCGCCATGGTCGATCAAAGAAGTTGAGTGCCGTGTGCAGCATCATATCTAGAGGTTGTCTTTGGGAAATATATGCGTGAGTGCTGCCAGCATTGCTGCAGAGGTTGAAGGGGTGGGGGGTCAGCCTGTCAGTGCTCAGACCATACGCTGCACACTGCACCAAATTGGTTTGCATGGCTGTTGTCCCAGAAGGAAGCATCTTCTAAAGATGATGCACAAGAAAGCTGGCAAACAGTTTGCTGAAGACAAGCAGACTAAGGACATGGATTACTGGAACCATGAACTGTGGTCTGATGAGGCCAATATAAACTTATTCGGTTCATATGGTGTCAAGCGTGTGCGGCGGCAACCAGATGAGGAGAACAAAGACAATTGTGTCTTGTGTACAGTTAAGCATGATGGTGGGAGTGTCATGTTTTGGGGCTGCATGAGTGTTGCCGGCACTGAGGAGCTACAGTTGATTGAGGGAACCATGATTGCTAACATGTACTGTAACATACTGAAGCAGAGCATGGTCCCCTCCCTTCGGAGACTGGGCCGCAGGGCAGCATTACAACATGATAATGACCCCTAACCACTGACTTGCTAAAGAAGCTGAGGGTAAGGATGATGGACTGGCCAAACGTGTCTCCAGGCCTATATCCTATTGAGCATCTGTGGGGCATCCTCAAATGGAAGGTGGAGGAGTGCAAGGTCTCTAACATCCACCAGCTCTGTGATGTTGTCATGGAGGAGTGGAAGAGGACTCCAGTGGTAGCCTGTGAAGCTCTGGTGAACTCCATGCCCAGGAGGGTTAAGGCAATGCTGGAAAATAATGGTGGCCACACAAAATATTGACGCTTTGGGACCAATTTAGACATTTTCACGTAGGGGTGTACTCACTTTTGTTGCCAGCGGTTTAGACCTTAATAGCTGTGTGTTAAGTTATTTTGAGGGGACAGCACATTTACACTGTTATACAAGCTGTACACTCACTACTTTACATTGTAGCAAAGTGTCATTTCTTCAGTGTTGTCACATGAAAAGATATAATAAAATATTTACAAAAAGGTGAGGGGTGTACTCACATTTTTTTAGATACTTTATATATACACTTTTTTTTTAACCATTTTCAGTACAGGAAGGTAGTACAATTTTTTACTTTTCACAACATGACATGGAGTACACATGTCACAATTACACAAACAACCATATAATGATTCCAATGGTTCCAAAGCATTAAGGGAACATGTCAACATCAAAGAACATTAACATATACACTATATATACACCTTACACGTTACATCTCATGTATAATTATTTGCATTGTCCATTATCTGTCTCTTCTCCTGAGGAACTTATTCTGCCTTATCAATTAACTACTTATGCCTCAGTAATAGTGAATTAAAGGATATGTAGAGCTTCATTTAAAAAAAAAAAACAAACATGTCATACTTACCTCCTCTGTGTAGTTGGTTTTGCACAGAGTGGCCCAGATCCTTCTCTTCTGGGGTTCCTCAGTGGCGCTCCTGGGTGCTCCTCTTCTTGAGTGCCCTGAAGGAGAAGTGCTCGCCCTCGGGGCACCCATGCGGGCGCACGCCCGTGTCCTGCTGCTACGTCCATTGACACAGACAGCAGGACTCAGCTCCACCCCTGGCTTCAGCGTCATTGGATTTGATTGACAGCAGTGGGAGCCAATGGCAGCACTGCTCTCAATCTATCCAATCAAGACCTGAGACACTGGCTGGAGTACATATCCAAAAAATAAAACAGCAAATGTATTCATCAGTTTTGGCCGATATACATACTTTCTCATATTTGTGGTAAAGAAAAATTGCGATCTGCGTTTATTGATTGGTTTGCGCAAAAGTTGCCGTGTTTACAAACCATGAGAATTCATTTATGGCATTTTTACTATTTTTTTTTTTTACTAGTAATGGCGGTGATCTGCAATTTTTATCGGGACTGTGATATTATATTGGACATGTCGCTATAAACATGTCGGACATTTTTTAAACTTTTTTGGGACCAATTTATATATTTTGGGACATTTATACAGCGATCAGAAATGTAAATATCCACTGATTACTGTATAAATGTCATTGGCAGGGAAGGGGTTAACCTGCAGGGGGCAAGCTAGGGGTTAACTGTGTTCCCTGGGTGTGTCCTAACTGTGAGGGGGCTGGGCTGCCAGGGGCATAAGAGATCTAACTGATCCCAGTGACCAATGGATCTCTTACATGCCGCCTGACAGAGCAGAGAACCGCCGTGTTTACATCGGCGGTTACCCGCTTTTCTTCTCTGCCAGGCAATCGCAAGTAGCCGGTGGATATAGAGTCCCCCGGACCCACGGCCACACTGCCGCAGAGTGTGGCGGGCATGAGAGTGTGCCGCCGCGCTCCCGCCTGCTAGCTGCTCACGAGTGAGCCGCCGCTTATAAATGCAGATTCGCGCTACAGCATCACTCTGCAGCAGTAACAGTACACGAGGCGGTCGGCAAGTGGTTAATAGATATTGCATTGATCACTATAGGTCCATTGTTAATTCTCCATTATCTTGTTCACTATACTAAACCACTCCTAAACTGAGGGCACCTTCCTAGTCTTCCACCAGAAAGGTATGGGACAATTAGTTGCATTAGGAAGATAAGGTGCTGAGGACTTTTTAATATGCTTTGATGGATATATAAATCTATAAAATACAGGTAATGAATTATCTGGAATCTGAAGCTGAAAATGTTGGTTCATAATAGTACATACTGTGGACCAAAAGAGTTGAATTAAGGAACACTCCCACCAAAAGTGAAAAAATATATCTTCCTAGCTAAAACAGTTCCAGCAACCTGCCAATACATTTGGATACATTAAGGCCAGCCTGGCTGAGACACTATACCATAGAGAATAGAACTTATAGCACATCTCTTGCATGTTATAGAAAATATAGAGGAAGTATGGGTCAGCCTGGTATGGTTGACTCGATAACTGTGAGCTTCTCAAGCCCTGAAAGCATCACAAAACCATAACATTCCCACTACCATGCTCCCATTATATTTGGTAGGGTAATCCACATGAATTTTTTATTCCAACACATCAATCTACTGCACAGGTGTAAACTAGCACAATTAAAAACAAAAGCAAATCTGTGCACATGTGTTAACATGAGTTAAAATGGTTTGCCTATTTACAATTGGCACTTAGCATCCAGCCTACAGAGCCATTTGTTATTATACAACTACTAGTAAAATCTTGATCATCACCAAACCATAACATTCCCAATGCCATGCCTCCGTTATATTTGGTATGGTAATGCACTTTTTTTTTTTTCTTACAACACGTCAATGTACTGCACAGGTGTAAACTAGCACCATTAACCACTTCAATACCATGCACTTAGAACACTTCCTGCCCAGACCAATTTTCAGCTTTCAGTGCTGTTGCGATTCGAATGAGAATTGCGCAGTCATGCGACGCTGTACCCAAACAAAATTTTTATCATTTTGTTCCCACAAATAGAGCTTTCTTTTGGTGGTATTTGATCACCCCTGCGGTTTTTATTTTTTGCACTATAACAAAAAAAGACAGAAAATTTTGAAAAAAAAAAAACATTTTTCTTTGTTTTTGTCACAAAAATTTGTATAAAGTACATTTTCTCCTTCACTGACGGGCACTGATGTGGCTACACTGATGGGCACTGATGAGGCTACACTGACGGGCACTGATAAGGCAGTACAGATTGGCACTGATGAGCTGGCACTGATAAGGTTGCACTGATGATGGGGCAAATATGCAGCACTGATGGGCGGCACTGACAAGCAACACTGATGGGCACTGATACGTGGCACTGATATGCGGCGCTGATGGACACTCCTAGGCGGCACTGATAAGTGGCACTGGGCACTGATGGGCACTGATAGGGGGCACTTTTAGGTGGCACAGGTAGGCACTTTTAGGTGGCACAGGTGGGCACTGATAGGTGGCACAAGTGGGCACTTATAGGTGGCAGTGGTGGGCACTGGTGCAACAAGCACTGTTAGGGATGGCACTGGCAGGCATCATACATGGGCACAGTGCCATCCCTACAGTGCATAATATTGCCCTTACCTGGTGGTCTAGTGGGGGCTCCCTGGTGGTCCTGGGCCGCCTCTGTGCACCTTCCCTGGTGGTCCTGGGCGGCCTCATTGTGATGTCCGGGAGGGGGGCTCCCTGGTGGTCCTGATCCGGCTCCCTGGTGGTCCAGTGGGGGTGATCCTGAGGGTGGCTGCGCTGATAAACATTCAGCGCAGCCCCCCCCTGTCAGGAGAGCAGCCGATCGGCTCTCTGCTGCTCAGGTCTTCAGACCTGAGCAGAGGAAAAGCCGATAAACGGCTCTTCCTATTTACACTGTGATCAGCCGTGATTGGTCACGGCTGATCACATGGTAAAAGGCTTCGGATCGAAGCCTTTTACCTCGGTCGGTAATGCGGTGGGTCAGACTGACCCGCGGCACCACCGATTGCCGCGATGCGCGCCCCCAGGGGCGCACGATTGCGGATTATCCTGAGGACGTCAATAGACGTCCAGTCAGGATAATGAGCCACCCGCCCGGATGTCATTTGTCAATGCGCCGGGCGGGAAGTGGTTAAGTAACCAATGTAAACCTGTGCGCATATGTTAACATGGGTTAAAAAGCATAGGCATGCATAGGCCAACAATTAGTGTCAGGAATACAAAGAATCATATATAAAGTTTTTTACTATTTATACATGGCACCAAGCATCCAGTTTACTGACCCATTGGATATTATACAACTACTAGTAAAATCACAATGTAAGTAAAATCTTGATTTATATTGTATGTTAGCTACAAACACTGTCATGGATAACACTGAAAAATTGCAGCTCTCTTTTGCCATGATCTCTGCAATACTCCGATAATGTAATCCAGTCCAACATCGAGTACATCTAGGTATGGCCAGAGTCAGAACCATTGATTCATTACCAAATGAATTTCATGAATTACACAGGCTTGTCGTCACCTATTAGAAATGTTCTCCGTCTTCTGGTGTACAGACTGCTAAGGAAATCATTTCATCTTCTAAGCGCTCCAGACAAAAGTCATTCTACATTCACAGTTTAAATATTATCATGCTAATTAGGATGATGTCCTACTGGAAAGTCAGAGTCAGCAGGAACAAAACTAAGTTTTAACCAAACTCATATGCTCAGTTGCCTCCATAACACTAAGATCCATGGCCATTCTTTGGAATCATAACATACACTCACTGCTTTACACTAAATAAAGCTTTGTAAAGAATAAAACCATGCTGAACTGCCTACAGCTGCTTACTCACTAACACTGTTATAGTACGCTGCCGGGAAAATGAAATCTTCAGCATCAATGCAACATATAATGCAGCTTCCACTTATTACAGTGTTGCACAGAGGAGTCAGAGCTTCACAAAGTGATAGTGGGAATTAAGTTATGAATCTCATCACACATTTTACCAATTTAGTGTCAGGAAATGTTTAGTGTGTTTTAGACAGGGTTCACATCAGTGCGGATGACAGTATCTGCATTTTACAGCAAGTACTCCAAAGATGCAGCATGCAGGACTGCGCGTTCATGAAAATGCAGGGTCTAATAGAAGTGCATCTAAAACCGTATTTAAAGCGGTAGTAAACCCATCCATTTAACAGTTTAAAAACCAGTTACATTTCCGGCACGTGCCGGAAATGTAACACTCCCATTGGTTGTGCTCTAAACCAAACTGTCAAACCATCCAATGGCTGGTGTCATAGCTGATCACATATGCAGCATCATGGCAGTTGTAGGTTAAACAGAGGCCAAGATGGCAGCTTCCTTGGCTGAAAATGGAGGGTTTACCACCACTTTAAAAAACACATACATTTTACTGCACCCAAATCGCAGCACACCGCTGAAATAACCTGGCCTTAGTGTATGGAACCAATTTCTCAACAAACTAAAGCATGAAGACATGGGTAGATGAGTAAGTTTGCTTTGAACATTAAAAATGAATTAAACAGTGTTTTTTTTTCTGGTATTCAGATAAAGTTCCATTTTAAATTGATCTGGTACTCCATTTTAAACTTTTAAATGTAAAAGTCCTGTGCACCAACTTTGCACACCACTCTCTCTGGTTCCTCTTCTGACTACCATACATTACAGGATACACTAGTGACATACAAGTTATCAGGACCAATGAACATTGTGGAGACACAGGAGATCCACACTTTCAGAAGTGTTGGTTTCCCTTTGGACTTCAGCAGTGCTAACTTATTTACAGGTAACACGATAACGCAGAGCAGATACTGTATGATGTCTACAATTATTGGCATCTTACTTCATGACTAAATCTTGCCAATTACCATTTTACTGTCCAGTAAGACTATCTCAGTAGCCTGTAAGGGCATTTAAGCAAAACGAGGGGGGGGGGGTGGCATGGGTAGAGCTTAGGCATGACATTAGGCAAAGTCAGCAGTCAGTAACAAAATTAAACTAAATAAGAGAGGGACACATAAAAAAAACATTAAGGCTAATAAGAGTAAGGCTCTGTTCACACTGATGCAACATAGGATCTGTCTTGTGAGACCCCACGTCGGATAACATGTGAAATTCTGCAGGTTGAAGAAGAATCATTATTAGGAACTGAAACTCATTGTTGAATCCCCACAGGACCCAGTGCACATAGCATTCAAATCCATCCAGAAGCTTGGTAATAAAAGTCAACATACTGGGAGAATACCACGCTTATCAACCTATTGCACAAAT
>BLSH010060248.1:1337390-1356292 GCA_018402905.1 Glandirana rugosa
GTGTTAAAAGACAGTATAACAACACGATAAACGACAGTAAACACGTTATCCAACTATTCGCACCATAAGAGGGTCATACAACTGAAAATAATGGTTCGAAGACCTACCTAAACTTACGATACACGTGACCCAGGACACCCCTAAGTTGTTACTCAAAGTCAAGGATTATTACTAAGAAGAAGTTGGACGTCTTAAAGTGTACAATAGGCTGCACCCCAGAGTGTTCTGTCTAGGATACAACGTAGTCACACTTGTCTCGGAATGAGAATAATCGGAATTACAAAAAAAATACACAGGGAGAGAATAAATCAAATTAAAACAATGACTGACGACTGAAATGGATTACAGTACGGATTCGAGATGGGTACGGTGGGGGGGGGGGGAGCAAAACGAATTTACGGGAATGTCCGATGACTCTATCAGAATGACCTGTCATTTTACCATTAACCGCATTTAAGCAAAACGAGGGGGGGGGGGGTGGCATGGGTAGAGCTTAGGCATGACATTAGGTAAAGTCAGCAGTCAGTAACAAAATTAAACTAAATAAGAGAGGGACACATAAAAAAAACATTAAGGCTAATAAGAGTAAGGCTCTGTTCACACTGATGCAACATAGGATCTGTCTTGTGAGACCCCACGTCGGATAACATGTGAAATTCTGCAGGTTGAAGAAGAATCATTATTAGGAACTGAAACTCATTGTTGAATCCCCACAGGACCCAGTGCACATAGCATTCAAATCCATCCAGAAGCTTGGTAATAAAAGTCAACATACTGGGAGAATACCACGCTTATCAACCTATTGCACAAATGACAGCAAATAGCACAACAATATGACAGAAAATTGTGACATTAAAAAGTATAAAGTGCAGCGCTTCAAATTATAAACGTTCATTAAATATATAAACGTACAACAAATAGTCCAAATATGAAGGACACTAATTAAAGTGTCTAGTGCTCAAAAAAAGAATAATATTAAAGTGTCCAGTGCTTGTAAACTCTATATATAGGTGACTGGTGCTTGTAGATTCTATATAAAGGTGACTAGTGCCGACCATCGAATCAAGTGAAAATCCTCCACCGCAAAATAAATGTGCTTACCAGAAACGGGTAAGTAACCAGCAAAAAGAACACCTGTGCTTTGGATATCCTCCACTGAGAAGCTCTGGTGTCATCATCCGGGACCTCCGTGGGTATCAAATCTACAGATAGTATTCCTTGGAGGCTAGTTCCAAGATATCACATCACAGGAGTTTTCAACGAATCATATAATAAAAGAGAATCTCTCCATAGTGTAAAACCATTAACACAATTTAAAACATTATATTATATATATTATTTAAATATTTTATTAAAAATACCCCTTTTTTAATGGATTAATGCTGTTAGTAATTTATTCCCCATGGGTATATACCAATGATCTGTGGCTTGGAGTTCAGAGGGATAGTGATCCGGATAGATTTGTGGGGACCCTGATCTGTTCCTTTTCCAAGATGATTTAAGAGACCTAGAGTTTTGTGATCACGCTCATTGTGACCCCCCGTAATAGGTGGTCATTATCTTAGGGTAAGTGTACATCTTGTCCATTGGTGGTGGATCAGTCACGGATCTTGCTGCATGTTCACGGTGACACATTTATATGAATTTATCTGTTTATGACCATTCAGAATTTGTCACCACTGGAATCTTATCAACTGGAAACTTCACTTTTATGCATTTATTAATGTGTTTTATGTACATGTGCCACACCATCGAGATTACATTAATTGGATCATCAGCACTTTAGTTATAGTTCAATAAATTTTTTGTGCAAGCACTTGTCACTTTATATATTTAGATTCCTATAGAGCAGGGATATGCAATTAGCGGACCTCCGGCTGTTGCAAAACTACAAGTCCCATCATGCTTCTGCCTCTCAGTGCCATGCTTGTGGCTGTCAGAGGCTTGCTATGCCTCATTGGACTTGTAGTTCTGCAACATCTGGAGGTCCGCTAATTGCATATCCCTGCTATAGAGCAACACTATTTATCTTTATTTCTTTGTATGTGTATATCTTACATGTGAGTTATACAGCTTTCAGGTTAGTATTCTTACTTTATTTTTCACTAGCGCAGTTTATACTTTGTTTTTTTGCATTTCCTTTATATTTCTGTCTGTGCTGACTGCAGCTCCACCCCAGGTTAAAGCCCAATTTATGGACATCCGAAGGGGACATATAGTCAGTAACTGTTGGCTTGTGTTGTTCTGAATGACAATACTGAAAAGGAACAGAACACCATCATTCACAAAAACACAACACCATAACAACACAAGGCTGCTACTACACTACGTTCTCAGACAACTGAGCCCAGACCTGCCCGCCCACTATTCTGGGAACAGAGACTAGTATAGTAGCTGGCATGTGTTGTTGTTGTGGGATTAAGTTTTTTGTAAACTACAGTGCCCCTCTCCTGTACAGTCATTCACAACCACATAAACCTGCAGTTACTACTCTAGTCTCCCTGCTCCAAAAGAGCAGGTAGGTCAGGGTTGTCTTAGACAGAGGGCTGCATATGTTCTGTATTAGCAGCTTTAATGGAAGGGATGTTTCAATGTCTGCCATTTTCCTTTATCTCAGTGTGTACTGTCAATCAGAGCTAATTATAGATTTGTCTCTGTTGCCCAGTGGAGTCAGACAACAGTTAGGGGATGGAGTCAAATTGTCTGACGATGCTACTCAGCAACCACTGCTGCACAGATATGAACAGAACCAATATGCACTAAGTCCCCTGGGGCATTCAACTAGGTTTTTTAACTTTTGGCAATAATTCTTGACATTTTGGTGGATCATGTTATTACTCAAGGTCTTGCGTTAAGTGCCTGAGAGAAAAGAATAAAGTAAAATTGCTAATCTGCCTGTTAGATTATTACAAACAAGATGGCTTTGCATAAATGATGTATATTTTTCATGAATGCCTAGAAAGTAACATGTTTTCATAATATATCTATTCCATTTGAGGGACCGAAGCTGAATTTCCAATTCATATATAATGTAAGTACCCATTAGTGGAATAAACATTTTGAGTGCCTCAAATGTAAGTTCTGTTTTCTTCAGAATTACTTTAAATATTAAATAGATAATTCAACATGCATGTCAACTAAATCTCTAACACTGGTTCACAGCTCCTCAAATGAGTGCTCTTAATGTAGCCTGGTGCTGGACTACAAAAACATAGAGAAGAAGACATGTCCCACTTTACAATCAGTTTACTTTCACTTTCTGCTGCTATGCTCAATGTTGTTGCACTATCCCCTCCAGTCAGGGGAAGGAGAGCTTTAGCCAGAAAAATCAATGGATTACTATGCAGAACACTGAGGATGATGGGATTTGAAACCCAGGAAGTAAGCCATTTTGTGTAGTTTATGGACCCTTTGCACTATATTTCCCAAGAGACACTGGTGCAAGGGAGAAGCAGTGGAGTTGCTTTTGTGAGATTGTCCAGCTGGGTCATTCCTGGTGGTGCTGAGGGAAGTGATGAAAGCAAATATGTTACATACTGACCAGGCTGCTGAGAGGCCACACCAGCTGAGCTGAGAAGGAAAATCCGGAATGGCAGCACGCCCACCGATAATAAGCAAATTAATTTATTGAAAATATGAGCAAAATGGGGGTTACAAGCGGGGGGGGAGGACAAGGTTGATGTGTTTCACACTTCCAAGAGTGTGAAACGCGTCAAACTTGTCCTCTCCCCCCCCCCCACTTGTATCCCCCATTTTTGCTCATATTTTCAATAAATGAATTTGCTTCTTATTGGTGAGTGTGCTGTCATTCCGGATTTTCCTTCTCACGATTTCTCTGGCAGTGACAGGGTGTGCACCTCACTGCATCCAGCAACATCCCATGCACCTAGAGCTGCGGTTTCTGATCTTTCTACCAGCTGAGCTGAGTTCACAGCTGAACAAGGGCTGCTAAGAGAACTCACTGCATATTGTTCACACTGCTAGCAGAGACTGAGTTACTGGAAGTACATTAAGCATACCATACCTATACCGCACCTACTGTATACTGCATCTTTACTGCCCCTATACTGCATGCTGGTTTACTAAAACTGTTGGTAAGTGCGCCAATGCTTCTTAAAGGGCCCTAATGATAGCCAGCAGAAGAACAACATAAAAACTACCCCTCCTGTAAAACCATAAGGCAAGTCCCCTTTTCCCTTCTCCCCTTCCCTTCATTTCAAAGGACAGTATACATCCATAGGCCTAGCATAGTCACCATTAATGCAAGTTGACAGGATAGTTCCTGTGTTTAGTAAATCAAGCTTTATTACTGCCCGCTGCTGTACTTTAGGTGGCCTTGCTACTGTATATGCTGATCTGGACACCGAGTGCCATTATTACTAATCACTCCATATGCTAAAATTGTCTTATTACTATTGTTAATCAATTTCTATACTTACTTTGTAACCAACAATATCAGATGATAATACATTACGTCTTTCTTTACTAACTGTTTCAGTGCCTGTTTTCTTTGATGTAGCACTACTAGTGGGTACTAAGTTTTACTTTCTGTTATTTTCTGTGATATTGCATGCTTTTACACTCAACCTAGTGGGTCAGAGGTGCTGAGGTCCTAACCATTGGCTCTTATGGGGGTAGCGCTACATCAATAATATTCGGTATATTGCATTAGCCAATGCATAAAATTTATAGCTGTGTGGTTTCATTACTTTATCTTGTAGAATGGTGTAGTCTGTGTGAACTAAATAATTTCTTCAAAGTGTGTTAAAAAGTTTTTTTATATATATGAACATGGGGAACAGGGCAGAGCCCCATCTATCCTTTAGATCTGCAACTTGTGCTTAAAACTGAAGAGTTGGGAGGGCAGAACTAAACTACAACATCCATTTTTTATGTCATCTCCATTTCCTCTTGATTTATTGGCTTACAGTGCTATTAAAACTATGCACATGAAGCAAAAAGCCTTATCTTTCCAATAGCTAGGCCACCCAGATATTAGTGCTGGGTCTTGGTACTTTTTTTTAAACTATTCTGAAACAATTGTAGTTGGTTTAGTAGAATAAATGCCTAAACAATATCAATTCAGTGTGTTTGGGGCTCAAAACATCTTAGGTTAAACCTCAAAAACCTAACTAGAACAGGACTCATGGGTATTCAATTGTACCACAAGAAAGAATTACAAACTAGGAGTTTTGATAAGTTTCCTTAAAAAATCAATAAGTGTTGGCTCTCCAATGAGACTCGCTTAAAAAAAGTCTAATTTATAAGTTTGACGAAGACTTACTACTACATTTACAGATCTCAACTGCCCAGGCCCTTAAGCACTCCTTTCTGACAAACCTCAGACATCTAGACACCTTTAAAGTGGTTGTATACCTCAAATGTAATTCTTACCTACAGGTAAGCCAATAATAAGGCTTACCTGTAGGTAAAATGAATGTCTCCTAAACCTGTATGGTTTAGGAGATATTCACTCTGCATGCAGCCGCTGACGTCAGTGGCACATGTGCTCTGAAGATCCGGCGAAGGCTGCCAGAAAAATCGTAGCTCCTTGCCGAAAAGAAGAACTCCATTGCACATGCGCAGGAGTGACGTCTCGCGGCTCCGGCCACTCACAGCGATGGAGCGGTGAACCCAGAAGAAAGAGAACATGAACATCATGTCAACGCCCTCAGTGCTAACCATGTCGGGCATAGGGGGCCTCGTTCTAAGGTACAGTACTTCATAATGTGTTAGTATGCATGCATACTAACACATTATGCTATTGTCTTGCAGGGTTTTTTTTTTCTTCTTTTGTGCGGGTTTACTACCGCTATAGTTTTAGGTTGGAACAAATATGACATCCAATAGGTTATATGACATCCTCTAGATGTCAGAAATAGGAACAAGACCTACAATTGATTTGCCCATCATCTAGACATATGTGTCTTTTATATAGACATTTTCATGGTTTATACAGGTCAAATTTTTCCTCTGGAGTAGGTTGGGGGTTTGGGTTGAGTGGCAGAGGGTGGAAGACAAGACAGAGGCGACTTTACTAATCGTTAGATGGCTGGTAGGACAGAGAAGAGAGTTGCAGGTAGGGTATGCTAAGTGATGGTAGTTTTGTGCATTGACCTGTCTATGCAGACTGAAGATATTTTTTCATTTAAAACCAGATTTTAGGCAAATATAGAAAACACCATTGCATGCACCTACAGTATGTGTGCATTAAAAAAAAAATCAAAGCATTTTTAAATTCAACTAGTATATGTACCTGAATTTCATTTCATACCAGTCTTCTGTAATCCACTATATCCACTGACGGAAAAAAAGAGATGTCTTAAAATGTCCCTGTGCCCAGAGTTTGACAAAAATGAAACATATTGCAGTATACCAATACTTAAATGTGGTAGCTGCATTAGTTATTTTTTAGACTTTTTTTCACCTAGTGAGCCAGCCAGCAGCCCATATCCTGTCTTAGGGTGTCTCCACTCTATGGAGGAGGCAACAGAGACACATTTGGACAGCAGCATTGTCAATCTGGGGAAAGGGTCATGTTAGAAGCACTGGTAGATTTAGATGGAGTTGGCTATCAAAGGAAATCCAAACTCCAGCCAACTCTTTGTAAGCAGTTACGGCAATAGTTTTCTTTTTCTTTTTGGGATAAAGGTTTTACATAAATTAATAAAAGCTGACCATTGTAAACACCCCTGTCAATGTTAAATGGTTTGTCTTGGCCCTCTAACTGTCACTTTTGCTGGTCTTTTGGAGATGAAAAATCATAGACTTAGTGACCAGATCACCAGGTGAAAAGTAAAGGAAAAAGCCATAAAAAAGAAAGATAAAACAGCAACCATATCTAAGAATTGGTAAGTTGCAATATTATATAATGCATTTTTATTTTTGGGTACGATACCGCTTTAAGTATTTTTGTATAAGTGTTTTGTACATATTAACATATTAAAGCGGAGTTCCACCCAGAATTTTTTATTTTTTTGGCATCCACTCTTTTAATACTAAATAGATGTAACCTTTTGTTTCCTTACTTTCAAACCGCCTAGTAATTACATGTATTTTTTACTCACAATTTCATTTCTCTTACTGCTGGACTTTTCCATTTTAGGTGAGGGCATCTGAAGCCCATCCGTAGCCTCCTGGCATTTCTTCCTGAAAGAAGTGCATGGTGGGTAACCATCATGCACTCCTCGATCTTGGTCCGCTTTAAATTGCGTCATTTCCTGTCTGGAAATAACAAGATTTTACAGTACAGGGAAGCCCACTGACTCTGGGAAATGATGAGTCACATCTCCCAGGAGGCCAGGCGAAGCAGCAAGTGAGGAGAAGAGCCTAGGACCTAAAAGGGGGAGATTACAGAGACCACCTAGCAACAAGCGACTTAGGGTGAGTATTAAAAATGTTTTTCCTTCAATGGTAAGTCTATATAGGCAAAGGACTTGAATGATGTAAAAATTCTGGGTGGAAATCCACTTTAACTTATACTTTAATTTTATACAGCATGAGGAACTAGAAAGTAGCAGTGGTGGATTAACAAGCAGATCAGGCGTAGGTTAATTTGTAATTGAGTTAAGAAGAGGAGCAAATCATTCTTGTGCAGCACAGCACTGTGCACGATGGTGTCTGTCGACTTTTACATAAACAAGTGTAAATCATAGAGTATATATAATACTCTTGAATCATTTTGCTTGCGCAGTGACTCTTGCCATCTTGTGTTCATCTGCTTACTGCATACTCACTGTTCTGTTGTGAAGACTTCAGTAAATAAATTATCTTCAAAGCACAAGTTTTACTAGCTTCTTTTAAATGACCAGTCATACCCATAAGCATATCCAGAATCAGACCTCTTCTAAGTTATTTTGGGCTTTCGATAGTTTTTTTTTGGAACACAGCATCCAGAAAATAGCATGAGAGCACAAGAGACATATTATGGCATTTCTCCGTCTCCTATGTGTTCTTTTATAATTGAGTTATTGAAGTTGATTTCCTAACGGCAAATAGGTTGTTCATTTTGCAAGGGAAGTTGCACTTTGCAAATTAATTTGTCCCAGAGTCTAATAAATGTGTTAAAGTTTAACTTTGCAAAGAATCCCAAATCACATGCAAGAAAAAAGAAAAAAAAACAAAGTTTTTGCTTGCACATGATTTGAAGTCAGCAGAGTTTCACCTCATTCACTAAGTTCTGGGACAAATTCCCTTGCAAAGAGAACAGCTTATTTACCTTTATTAAATCAATCCAATTGTTCACTCTTGCAGTCCAGTTTTTAAAGAAGGTGATATCCTGATTCCTGAACTATACTACTTCCAAAAATAGGATACGTGCCCATTTTTGTCTGTTACCCTGCAAAACAGCAAACTGTTTTCCAGCAATGGAAGGTAGTAGGGCCTTCCATTCAGAGTTTACTATCTGGTTTATTCTATTGCCCTCCTGGTTTCATCAAAGTGTTAAGTCCTTTTTTTTAAGAATAAAGTTTATTGCGTTTTTAAGCTTAAATATATACACAGGAACAGAGAAATGCAGGAGGTATGTAGAAGTAGAAGGCAAGTCCTACCCTTATGGGGTTACAACAGATACCCATCAAAGTTCAATACAATGCAATGTACCACAATTTGTTTTTTGTGAATTTGTCAATTTGTTTTGCCTGAAATTAAACATTTACATGTTTGACATGATGTAAGTCTCTAATGTATATTATTTATGAACATTTGGAGTCTGGAAACCTTTTGCAGTTTGGCATATTTGCCTTATGGGCAAAGGCACGTTGTCCCAGCAGGGCTTGGAAAGACTACATCATAACAGTATGTGAATTGTGGTTCTAAGAATATTATGCAATTGGCAGAACCTTCTTATACGCATGATGTACTGCAAACTAGTAAAGGCTCACTTGTGTACTGCAATTAGTTGTTACATAGCAACATAGCACATAAGATGAGCAGCTTGACAGCTCCACCATGGAGACATCTGTCTTTGGCAACTCAGCTGGAAGACAGTTAAAATGTGTTAAATGAGAACTCTAGACAAAACAAGAAAAAAACACTCAGTAAAAAAAAACATATTATGTACTCATTGATACATTTGAGCTGGTTTTCTGCTTTAGTAAAGTAAAATTCTTCTCCTTTTTGGACTATCGTAAAAATAAACCTACCTGTTATCCAGTCGAACTTTTGCATGTGTTGTGGGCACAGCCAACCACTGTGCATGAGTGCCCTAATCCTCCTCTTCTGGGGTTCCCCGGCGGCACTCCTGGCTCCTCCTCTTCTCGAGTGCCCCCCGCGGAGAAGCACTTTCCCCGGGGGGGCTCTCGTGCAGGCGGGCTCCCGTGTCCTGCTGCTGCATCCATTGACACAGACAGCAGGACACGGCCCCATCCCCCAACTCCAGCGTCACTGGACTTGACTGACAGCAGCAGGACCGGAGCCCATGGCTGGAGCTGCTTGGCTCGTCCCCGGCGTGGGAACGATCAGGTTCAGGTGAGTAAAAGGGGGGTTCTGGGGGGCTGCTGCAACAGAAAAGTTTTTTCACCTTAATGCATAGAATGCATTAAGGTGAAAAACCATGAGGGTTTACAACCCTTTTAATTTAAAATTGTTTGATTTAAGAACATTCTTTCAAATTTTTTAATGATTAGTGGGGTCAAATGATAGTTCGTTTTCAACCGCTGACAAGAAAAGGAGCAGGATAGAATTTTTTTTTTTCTGGAAGAAGTGAATTTCTAACAGTGAATGTGGTTTTCCTCATGAAAGTCCATTTGTTTCAAAAACGAATATTAGAAGTAAATGAAGAGAATTAGACATGCTATTAAGCGTTTCTGTGCTTTATTTATGCCAAAGAGAAGCCTTTATTCTGTTAAAGCTGAAGCTTAATCTGTTTATATTTTGCCTTCCCTAGTTTCTCCCTACCCCCTCGTCAACATGGTAATGAAATTTTCCAATAAAACCTTTTCTTTTTTATTACATGCTTATTTTAGGCCCAGGGATATCATCACTGGGTCTCTGTGCTTCCCTGTGCTATGCAGGCAATGTCGGGACAAGATCATCCAGTGCCAAGGGCAAAGATGCCAAATCGCACCCCACCTTCATTATGAGGAGGGAGAGAGAGCACAGCCCACGCCTCCTCCCGGCTCTCTCCTCCTCTCGTTGCCGCTTCCAGCACTGACATAAGTAGTGATGCCGCTGTCACTACACCTGTCAGCCTTATAGTAGAAGGAATTTGCGGTGCCCTCATTCCTACAATACATGCTGTGCTCAGGGCAGCCGCCGCATCTGCCCATCCCTTGTCCCGACATTGAATGCAGGCAGATCATAGCTGGTGGGAGGGGCCAGTAGGTGCTGAAAATGTCACAGCATTCTGCCTCAGTAATCCTTTCAAGAGACCTCAGCCCTGATGCAAGCAGAGGGCTGGCTCTTGGGAGTAGTTATGCGTTTATAACATTTTCACGCGTACATGCGTACTGTTCTGCCATTAGACAGTTCAGATCACAGGTAACTGAAACGAGTGGTTCTGTACCTTGTGATCACTCATCAATCATACGTGAATCAATCATCGATCACTGTGATCACTGTAAAACACTGCCTGTGTTTATAAACATCAGCCCATTCACAACAGAGGAAAGGGGGGAATGATGATTGCAGGAAGTAGCATATTCAGGGCAGGGGGTTTTAAAGCGCCCTTGACCACCAATGATTGTGTGATCAATGTTTAAAGTTGTGTGTGGATGGGAGGCTGAACACTAATTATTTGGGAGAGGATAATTGTATTGCTACTATTTGGCTTCAGTGGGCACTTTAACCACCTGAATACCAACATGTTTCTTTATCTTCAAAAAATGTGGCAAAAATGAGATAACCTTGGGGCATGTACTTTAAAAAGGGGGCTATTTTAAGGGTGTTAGTACTGTCCTAGCAATTCGATTTTTTTTAATAACAGAAAATAAAAAATAAAAAAAGGAAATAGTGGTTGTTAAAGTGTATACATGGTCAAAGTGTAAAATCATATACCAATTTCCACATTTTATTTAATTTATGTCTAATTAATCTGAACAATCTTCTTGGTAAACTTACTTTGTAAAGATCCCCACGCATTTACTTCTTTGAATTATGTGACACATATTCACTATGTCCTGTGGGTAGGCACTGTGGTGCCACACACTTCACAGAGACTGCCTTCTGAACTACAGAGGTGCTGAGAGTAGGACTTTCAAGAGGCAGACTAAGCACAGGAATCACTATTTGCAGGCAGCAAGGTACTATGGGATATGTAGTCTTTAGAAACTGAGAGTAAACAGTAGAGGAGAAGCTGCAAAGCATGTAGGTAATCCAGGAAGATGGTTAGCAGACAGTCAGCACTAACAACATGAATGGAAACTTTTCAAGAAAGTTTAGATTGGATTGTCAAAAATAACTATTGTTTGTATTGCTACTACAATGCTGGTGTTTTAAAATGGAAGTGTATGTTGTGACTATAGAACTCCTTTAAATAGCATTAAAAAAGTTATATGTCTTATAAAAAGATAAAATGAATCTGTGTACAGCATTGCTTGATTGAGTAATTTTCAGTCAAACTATCACAGCACTGAAACTGAAAATGTCCTATTAACCACTTCACCCCCCAGAAGGATTTCCCGCTGTAGGACCAGAGCACTTTTTGTGATTCGGCACTGGCGCCGCTTTAACTGACAATTGCACGGCCATGCGACATTGTACCCAAACCAGATTTGCGTCCTTTTTTCCCACAAATAGAGCTTTCTTTTGGTGGTATTTGATCACCTCTGCGTCATTTCTGATCACCGTTATAAACAAAAAAAGAGCGACAATTTTGCAAAAAAAAAAAACAATATTTCTTACTTTTTGCTTAAATACAAATCCAAAAAAAAAAAAAAAATTTATTCATCGGTTTTGTCCGATTTATATTCTTCCTCATTTTTTTGTTAAAAAAAAACTCAATCGGCGTTTATTGATTGGTTTGCACAAAAGTTGCTATGTTACAAACCATGAGAATTCATTTCTGGTGTTTTTACATTTTTTGTTTTTTTACTGGTAATGGCGGCGATCTGCGATTTTTATCGGGACTTTAATATTGGGGCGGACGCCGGACATTTTTGACACTTTTTTTTGGGACCAATGACATTTATATAGCAATCAGACATTTAAATATCCACTGATTACTGTATAAATATCATTGACAGTGAAGGAGTTAACCTGCAGGGGGCAGGGAAGGGGTTAACTGTGTTCCCTAGGCGTGTTCTAACTGTTAGGGGGATGGGCTACCGTGGGCATAAGAGATCTAACTGATCCCAGTGACAGGGATCAGTAGATCTCTTACATGCCCACTGATAGAGCGGGGAACCGCCGTGTTTACATCAGCGATTCCCCGTTCTTTCCCTCTGGCAGGTCATTGCGGCTCACCGGCGGACATCGGATCCGTCCGAGCCACGGGCACACTCCTCCAGAGTGCGGCGGGCATGAGAGCACACCGCCGTGATCCTGCCCGCTAACTGAGCACGCGCGGAGCGCCACTTATATACGTCGATTTGCGAGACAGCGCCACACTGCCGCCATACATATATAGTGCGCGGTCGGGAAGTGGTTAAGGAAGGATTAAGGCTAGTACTGAAGTGGTTAAACTGACATTATTAAACAAGACCATTTATACACAGCTTTCAAGCTATAAAAGAAAAGGCTCTATAGTTACCTTTCCAGTGGCCTGTGTGTTGAAACTCTAGCACTTCACTGCTCCCCTGGTGCTGCATGAATTTCACACTTTCAGGTGTGTAGTATCTGCTCCCTCACGCCCCTCTGTGATATTTTTTTGACAGCTCATTCCTCACAAAAAAGATGTAGAAGCCAATAGAAAGAACAACAATGCGCAGATGGGGTAACAGATATTTGACACACATGGAGTCTTATACTGGCTGTGATCGGGAAGCCGTGAAGCAGTAGCATTTTAACAAGTAGACTGCCAGAATGGTAAATATAGAGTCTTTTATATAGCATGGGCATTGTGTACAAGTGATCCTGTAATGACAACCCAGCTTCAATACTGGCACTTTTGCCCCCTCTCTGCCCAGGCCAATTTTCAGCTTTCAGCGCTGTCGCACTTTGGATGACAATTGCACAGTCATGCAACACTGTACCCAAATTATTTTTTTATATTTTTTCACACAAATAGAGCTTTTTTTGCTGGTATTCAATTACTACTGGGGTTTTTAATTATTGCCAAAAAAACAAATTAAAAAAAAAAAAACATTTTTCTTAGTTTGTAAGAAAATTTTGTAAATAAGTAATTCTTCTCCTTCACTAATGTGTGCTGATAAGGCTGCACTAATGGGCAGGGCACTGATAGGCTGCACTGACAGGCACGGGTGAGGTGGAAATGATGGGCACTAATAGGTTGCAGTGATGGGCGCTGATAGGCACTGATGAGGCAGATCTGATGGGCACTGATAGGTTGCATGATGGGCACTGATGAGGCAGCACTGATGGGCACTGAAGGGTACTGATGAGGTGGCACTGATGAGGAGGCACTAATATACCGCACTGATGGGCACTGATAGGTGGCACTGATAAGCACTGATAGGTGGCACTGATGGGCACTAATAGGTGGCACTTATGGGCAATGATAGGTGGCGCAGATAGGCGGCACTGATGCGCACTGATGAGCAGGCAATGATGGCCACTGAAAGGCAGCACTGACTTGCATCACTACTGGGCACAAATTGGCATCACTTCTGTTTTTGGATGCCGTGTTGATGATTTTTAACCTCAATAATTCTATTTTCATATGCTTCATATCTCCGAGCATCACTGCTGGGCACTGTTGGGGCTGCACTGATAATTATGGCACTGGCGATAAATGCCCTGATTATCTGCACAGGTCTCCCCTGTGAGGAAATGTCACTGATCAGCTCTCGTCTCCTCACACTCTGTCAGTGTGAGGTGGGCCGATTACTGTCACTTCATGTTTACATGTGATCAGCTGTGATTGGACAGAGCTGATCACATGGGTAAAGAGCCGTGTCATCGGTTCTTTACCAAGATTGGGGCCACGCCGTGTCCCAGCGACACAGCTTGCCCACGATTGCTGCACTGCACTCACGCATGCGTGCAAACACAGAGAGACTGGAGCAATGATGTTATATGATGATATGACGTTGTGCAAGAACGAGAGAGCATCCCGCCTGCCGTCATTTGTCTATATGGCAGGCAGGAGGTAGTTAAGCAAGAAGTAGATTTAATAGAGAAAATAAGAATTCAAGGTGATGACTATACACCAAGTATAACTAAAGATCAGAATGACTGTCAGGTTTTTATTGCTGTCTGTTAATGCTTGTTCACACATGAGGTCATGGGGCCGTAAAAGCAGATGGTTGACCTACAGTTTTACCACCTCCTGACCAATTGCCTGAACATTAGCATGCAGCCACAACCAAATTTATTCAGCATGTCACTTTCAGTGTGCGGTGCCGCTGCCAAACGCGGCTAATCAGGTCTTTGGGGCCGCACCGGAACAGCACCACATTTTTGGCTTAAGATGTACCAAGTCCCTTATTGCATATTGAAAAGCCAAGTACAATAAAATAAAATGAAAAAAGAACTACATTTTAATTTTTACATGTTGATCATGATAGATCAAGGTGTTCTCATTTATTGAAGAAATTCTAATTATTTTGATTGCTTGTAGTGGTTGCAGGCAAAAATGTTTTTGAGACTTTACAGTCATAATGTCTTTTTCTTCCTCTAAAGTAATGTGCACCATAATTCTAAAAGTCTTTATCTTGGGTTCCCCATTCCTAAATTGCCATATTTATTTGTAGACTCCTGAAGACTGGAAGCATTAAAACCTGCAGAGCGATATTTTTTGGACAATTAGGCGCATTGGGTTGTGCTGAAAACTAAATTATCCAGCATTCCTTTTAAACACCCGCTTTGACAAAGCGTTTTTTCTCTCAAGGGCAATGAGTGGTGAAATGCTGTTAAAATGTATTTTTTTCCCACTGTCTCTGATCTAACTATTTCCCTGTGTGGCACTCTAGAGCCTAAATGGAGATGGCTAGATGTTCAATGCGTTAAGACAACAGTTAATCATTCCTGGGGCGCAAGGACACAGACACATTGTAGACGTGTTCTGTAATGGATGCAAAGCAGCTGTACACTGTATTGTGCCATTCACCGAGAGGACTGTGACTATGGCAACCTACTGTCTGCATAAGTATTAGGGGAATTGTGTGCCATTCAAGTAACCATCAATTATTATCTGCAGAAGTCAGCAAAAGTAAATAAATTCAATAAATGAGCTTCATTGCTAGGAATAAGCATAGAGATTTCTGCAAAATTAATTTCACAGTGTAATTACTGATTCTGCTGTCGGTGAGATTTTGCCAAAGCAGAAGCTCTTAATTTCACTAATTGTTCTGATTAAGGGAAATACCCCTTTGACTCTAAAATATCTTTGGAAGTCCTCCAATGAGGCTAGAAAACTTGTGTTGGCCAACAAGGAGTTGATCGATTGTTGGCTCGTGTGTACAGAAGTTGACCAAACAAAAGTTGGAAGTGCAAACACACATGCTCGGAATCCAGGAAGTATTCAGTTGTGTAACCTGTGTTCGTAATTCACAAATTACATTCACCTGTACTTCCTTGTTATACGCTTGGAACACGTCACTACATTTGGCTTTGTTGGCTGATTACTTGATTCACGTCAGTACGCTAAACCAAACTGCTGTCGCCCAATTTGGACAAAAGTTGGATGTTGACCAACTATCGGCTTGTGTGTACGAGGCTTTACTTTAATTTTTAATTCATTTTTTTTAAGTTTAATAATGCGGCTTTTAGCAGTTTATGGCACACAAATAGGTCCACTATCCTGCATTTAATGGGTCTTCCATTACCCACACAGGCCTTTTAAGGCCATTGCATCCTTATGCAAGGAGAACATGGGCCATTTTTCTTTTTTAGTGCAATTACTAAAAATTGCTAGATATTAGTTACTGGTAGTAGCATTCAGCCTGTACTTAGATGGAAAATATGGCTACCTATAGAGTGAGGTGTGCAAGTAGCATGTAATAGCGTGAAGCTTTAATTAATCGCATTGTGCCACTATTGGCTACTTGTGTAGTGATCTAATGCTATTACTAACAGTTCCTCACTAGCGCCCATGTGCAAGTCCCCAAAACAATAAGATTAGCAATGGAAAGGTGTAAGAGTTCCTTATCTCTATAAATTGCTGGACCATGACTTGAGAACCATTGAAGCCAATGCCTCAAGCATAACAGTCAGGCAACTGGCATCTTTAGAGAGAATGGTCACCGATGGCAGCCTCCACAATGCTCTTGTGACAGCTTTCCTTTAAAAAATACCCAAACACCCACATTTTGATTTTCTATTAGCTCCAATGCATTTCAACAAAATCTCTTTATTTTCAAAGAAATTTCTGTGTTTTTGAGTCATTTGACCAATTTAATTCCTTGCTTTTCTACAGCTACCAACGATTGGTAAATGACAGTTGAAAAGGATTTACACACAAGAATCACATTACTTTTGTTCATTACTTTCTATAGAGCCTGTCAAAAAATGTATATGAAAATTATGTGATAGGCTTGCCATTATCCCTCAGATAAGAATTCTTTATGCCACTGCTGTCATAGAACAAACAGACACATTTAGAGATAATCCTTGATTTAACTAAACATTAAAGTGGTTCTAAAGTTATCGTTTTTTTTACCTTAATGCAGTCTATGCATTAAAGTATAACTAAAGGCACAACTTTTTTTTTTTTGTTTTGGACAGAATGGAGAGGGATTAGAACCACCATCAGTTTTTATTGCTGTCTGTGCCTCTGTTAAGGAGATTCACCCTCTCTAATTGTCCTGTTTACCATTATCATTAAAAGTGAAAGTAAAAAGAAAACCCCAAATTTTGGGTTGTCCCCAGAAAAGTAATAGATGGCAAATCTTCCAATGGGGGTACTAGTTCTTTTGAGCTGGGGCTCCCCAAGAAATTCCTTTAATTTGCAGATATTTCCTCTCATTTCCTGTTTGGCTATGGGACAGGAAGTGAAGGGAAATCTCCGCAACAGGACATAGATGGCGAAAAAAAATCTGACAGGGGTTAAAACCCTCCCTTACTCTATCCAAAATGAAAAGAAACCTTTTGCCCATAGTTCTACTTTAAGGTAAAAATATCTTTCAGTGCCTGCCACCCCCCCAATAATTGCCTCCTGTGTCCTGTAATTGAGTCCTGTGTTGATCCAGTGCTGTGCTCGTCTCAGAAGATTGGCTGAGAGCAGTGGGAGAAGCTATTGGCTCCTGCTGCTGTCAGTCAAATCTAGTGAGGAAGTAGCCACAGCTAAGCCAGGCTGTGGCTACTGGTCACTACGTCATATCCTTAAACCATTCCCCACCCATTTTTAACCCTTTTTCTGTCTTCCAGCACACCCTGTCATGTGACCTCTTCTATGTGTTTAGGGCTATCTTCAGGCTGCATTTAAGCAAAATTCCACTTTAATAATAACCAGTCATTTTGCCTCCTCAAAGATGACCCACAGAATGTTTAATATTATAACAACATTGTCAACAAAACGGTAATGCAGAAATCCATGCTTACTTTAGCTGGGCATTATTTCCACACTCAGCTATAGCATATCAAAATTGCAAACAGAATATTTGACTAACAGTAATAATAATCAGTTCCTTCATGCTCAAAACAAAAAAAGCGGGGGCGTGGCTCGCGGAGCAAGGTGGCGGACGTCTCAAGGAGCAGCTCCGAGCTGGTGAAGGAGAATCACGGCTAATCCAGCGAACAAAAGACCGGATGAGATCAAAACACACTAGATTGTGTTCCACAACACCACCACGAACACAACCGACCCTCTATCTAAGGTTTAAGACCTGAGGATCACTTACAAACCAGCGCGGCCTATAACGCGGCAGGCCCAACCCAGACCCCGGGCTAAATTTGCGAAGCTCCCGGACGAGAACGCTCGTACTACAAACCGGGCGACACGAGTAAGGACAAATAACGCCCGATAACCAATACCTGGGTTCATTACCCTAATACCACTCGGTAGACGCTCTCACGGCCTAAGCCGCAGAAGGCCCAAACCAATCCCCGGACTAAATTTATACACCCCAACACGCCCGCACGGACGACGGCGGAGATCAAACTGTTACCTCATCTCCCAGTCCTCTCACTCCCCGCACCTACCAAAGGAGATTTATAACAAGACCCATCTCCATCCCCAGACAGTATAAGACGCTTTATAAAACACTATAATATAGTGAAGAACAGCGGCCATCTTGGGACTCCCACTTTTCAATCACTGATGTGATATAATATGATGGCACTTCCTTAAAAGCTACATATAAGGTACTTCACAGTTCAAAACTATCACAACATGGGCAAACCACAAAAATCCAACTCACAATCAGGATCACAGACCAGATATCAACGTTTGACTTCAGGCTCTTCCTGTCCTGATATTGCTGACATCTTCAAAAACCAAACACAGAAAAATAGAAATATCCCAGAATCAAAAACTCTCCCAACACAGGACTACACAGATGAAGAAGATTTTGATAATGAGTCATTGGCGACCTCTGAAAGGTCACATAGAGACACAGTGAATCTTGACCAGCCCCTAACATACAGGGATATGACTGAAATCGCCACAGACATCAAAAAATCCTTCTCTTCAGCTATAACGGAACTCAAAGCAGAACTATTTATGCTAACTGAACAACTAGCCACAAACGAAAAAAATGGTAAACAAAGAGATAAAGCCATAAAAAGGCTAGAACAAGTTACCTCCTGCCATTCACAGCACTTAATCACACTAAATAGGCAAATGGAGGACCTAGACAACAGAGGGAGACGGAAGAATATCCGGGTACGGGGGATCCCAGAGAACA
>BLSH010060248.1:1361443-1379124 GCA_018402905.1 Glandirana rugosa
GATTTAGGGCAAGGGTGTAAAAAAATTTAAATAGTAGACTGAGTCAACAACCGACCCTATAGGTAAACATATGATTACTCCACTGAGGAAATTACCCGAGAACTAGTATTGTATAAAAAAGTTCACATCAATCACCAGAACGATACAGCAAACCCAAAACGAAGAAAAAGAAAACATATTTCAGAACATAAACACCACACCAACTCTCCTCCATCAACGGTCCGCTAACAGCAATCACAGGTAATCCAGATTTCCCACCGGGATCACATAACACAAAAAAATTATACACAAAAGAAGGGAAACCACTATTGATCCATAACTGTATCAAAAACAACAATTTAATCCCCCATCAAGCCTTACAATCTATTCTCCAGGGTAATAAACTTAACATATGGACCTTCATACAAATACAAGACTTTATACAAAAGAAAAAGAAGCAAAACCCAAACGACATAGCAAGACCACTAACTACACTTGAAAAAATATGTTATGATCAAGAGCCCATTAAAGGAGTCACCTCATTAGTATACAAATGGATATCCCAGCCAACAACTGAGTCAGATGATAAATTTAAAAAAATGTGGGAACGGGATTTAGGTATACGTATATCAGAATCTCAATGGGAGAAGGCATGTACGTTCACCCATAAATGCTCCTTGAGCACACGAATGCAAGAGACATCCTATAAAATACGCACCCAGTGGTATATTACTCCTACTTGTATTAAGAGGTGGAAACCTCAAGAATCTGATAAATGCTGGAGGTGCTTAAGGGAAGAAGGATCTTTCTTGCATATCTGGTGGTCCTGTCACAAAATTCAAAACTACTGGACCAAAGTCATAGACCTCATCAAATCAATAACAAACACCAAAAACAAACTTGACGCACCCTCTTGTCTTTTAAACATAAATAACATATCATATAGATCTTACAAACAGTCATTGACTAGACATATGTTAAACGCTGCCAGAACCCTCATCCCCCTAAACTGGAGGACAACAAAAACCCCATCCATCAATGAATGGATAAAAAAAATAGACGAAATAAAAGAGATGGAAGAAATAATTGCCATTAAAAAAGAAAATACCACACAATATCACAAAATTTGGAACAAATGGGAATTATTCAGGACATCAGACACGTTCATCAGCTTAACAACCTAAATAAAAATTAAATCCCCAATGACACTCATAAATAGCCATGGGCTAACAAGACCAATACCCTATAATACAGACCACCACAACTAACCCACACTTGAAACCGAACCTCCTTAACACAACGCTACACCAGAATATAATGTAGCACAAACACAGAAGACCATACCACCATATACACCATATCGCTGTCTGTTCAAACAAAATATCCATGTCAAGGGACTTTCCCAAAACGGTTAGAAAGTTAGACCTAAATGACCTGCTCCGATGTAAGCACTATCACAAAACTAAATACAATATCATTTGTTGTTTTATGTTTCATGTTAACCCAACTATGTTTACAGCCTACTGTATACCCTTTTATTTTTTCATCTCTTGCACCGTACTTTGTAAAAACCGATACAATGTATGTTATTTTCATCTGAATAAAAATAATTGAAACAAAAAAAAAAAAAAAAAAAAAACACATAGATCATGAGGTAAATGATCATGGACCACCAATTTGCCTATGTATAAGGGAATGTGTATACAAGCCTATCCACCAGAGTTCGGTCCGTAGAGATAAACAGAACTAACCTATACAGTTGTGCTGACTACACATAGGCTATTATTTTCATATAGTTTATATGTCTCAGAATATAACATCTCATTGTTCATGTTTCAGCCCTTTGAAATATAGCTGTTCTAATGTGGATCATTTGACAGCTCTTAAGTCGTTCTAAAGCTTTATATATTTTTTTACCTTAAAAGGGGTTGTAAAGGTTAATTTTTTTAAAATAAAAATAACAAACATGTTATACTTACCAGCGGTGTGCAAGGGTTTTTAGCACAGAGGAGCTCCAATCCTCCTCTTCTGGGGTGCCCCGCCAGCTGTATTTGATTGACAGTAGCAGGGCCAATGGCTCCTGCTGTTATCAATCTGTCCAGTGAGGAGAGAGACAGCAGCTTGAGCCGTTGGGCTCGTGCACATTGCTGGATCGGATCGGGCTCAGGTAAGAAAAAGGGGGGTATGGGGGCAGCTGCAGCAAAGAAGGTATTTTACCTAAATGCATAGAATGCGTTAAGGTGAAAAACCTTGCAATCACTTTAATGCATTCTATGCATTAGGAAAGCAGCTTTTTATGGAGGCACTTGCCGAAGAGGAGCCAGGAGCACTGGTGGGAGACCCCAGAAGAAGAGGATCAGAGCTGCAGGTAAGTATGAATTATTTAAAAAAACATTATAGCTTTTTGATCACTTTAAAGCAGTGGGGGTCAACTTATAGGGGGCATCAAGTGTGGCCCCTGAAATAGGTTAGCATTAATAAATTTGAGTTGAATTACCATGGTAAAACACATGTTTGTTTTTTTTGTTTTTTTGTTTGTTTTTTTTTTACACATGTTCTAATGTATGGTACCTCAAATGCACAGTAAGGCATGCAACACTGTGCAGCATGTGTTGCCATTCCATTAATTCTAAATGGCACCCCAACATTCTGTTATATGGTAGTATTGGGCAATGCACCCACACTGCAGCATACCAAAATGCATATGCATTGTGATGTGTTAAGCAAGGCCTTGTATGATTTTTTTTAGCATTAAGGTGCATTGCCAACCCATTCAAAATAAATGGGCTGCCTTAATGCAATGCAAGATAACGCATGAAGGTGAACAGAGCGGTTTTGCATTTACATCCATCAATTTAACTCACATTAACTATAAAGAAACTCACATTCACTCAGATCCTATTTTAACTTTCAACTGTTTTACAACACGAGATTTCCAGAAGGGCAGAAGGGACAGACTTCAGGGCCCTACGCAGGCAAATCACGTCCATATTAATCAGGGCTGTACAGCAGGCTGACTGCACCCTCAGCTGCAAGCTTGAAGTGGCAGCCTCTGCTGCTTATCTGTTTGAACTCCACTATTAGGCCTCATACACACAGGTCATTTAAAAAAATGTTATAAAAAAGCCAGTAGCATTTTTGAGCGTTTTTACAAAAGCATTTTTGAGCATTGTTTTTTTAATGGATCAAAAACGTCCAAAAACTATGGTAAGCCGCGTTTTTTGGCATTTTTCTGCATTTTACAGTGTTTTTACAGCTGAAAAACTCCTCTCAGAACCCACTAGTCTTGTTTTTTTTTTTACAGCTCAAAAAACGCCCCTGCCCAAAACAGTTGATAACAGCCTATGTGTGCATGGGCACATAGGATAACATGATGGGGAGTTTATTGACTGTAGAAAAAAAATGCCTGAAGCCAAAAACAGCAACTGTAAAAACATCCAAAAATGTCCAGGGTGCATGAGGCCTTAAGACGCGGCCAGCACTTCAGCAGCCAGTATGCAGGTAAAGATTGGCAGCCTTTGTTTACATTTTAAGTAAGATGGCACCGGGATGTGGCTAACCCATCAGGAGCTGTTCCACTTGTGTTCACCTAGTGCCCAACACTCAGCGGGCCTTATGTTGGGCACCAGGCCTTAACCTGTATGTATACCCAAATAATTTTGGTTTGGATAGAGTAGGGAAGGATTAGGACCTCAGTGAAGTTTCTATTGCTGTGTCTTTGCTTCGTAGATTTACCTTCTCTATTTGTCCTGGTGATCATTATCCCAATACAGAGAATGATGGTAAAACCAAGATGTTAGAATTGTTACCAGAACAAGAGGTGACAGTAAATCTTTCAACCCAGACATTTGTTCTAGCGACAAATGTCAAAGAGAGGAATTCTACTGACTTTGTAGAAGTTTCCTATCACTTCCTGTTGTGTACCTGGGACAGGAAATGAAGGGAAATCTCCCAAATGGAACACAACCAGAAAAAATAAACTGACAGGGGTTTTAACCCTTCCGTATTCTATTCAAACGTAAAACAAGATTTATATTATACATACATTTTAATGAGATGGCAAAAGCTAGTTTTCAGTTTAGTTCAATATACAGGGTGGGCCATTTATATGGATACACCTTAATAAAATGGGAATGGTTGGTGATATTAACTTCCTGTTTGTGGCACATTAGTATATGTGAGGGGGGAAATTTTCAAGATGGGTGATGACCATGGCGGCCATTTTGAAGTTGGCCATTTTGAATCCAACTTTTGTTTTTTCAAAAGGAAGAGGGTCATGTGACACATCAAACTTATTGGGAATTTCACAAGAAAAACAATTGTGTGCTTGGTTTTAACGTAACTTTATTCTTTCATGAGTTATTTACAAGTTTCTGACCACTTATAAAATGTGTTCAATGTGCTGCCCATTGTGTTGGATTGTCAATGCAACCCTCTTCTCCCACTCTTCACACACTGATAGCAACACCACAGGAGAAATGCTAGCACAGGCTTCCAGTATCCATAGTTTCAGGTGCTGCACATCTCGTATCTTCACAGCATAGACAATTGTCTTCAGATGACCCCAAAGATAAAAGTCTAAGGGGGTCAGATCGGGAGACCTTGGGGGCCATTCAACTGGCCCACAACGACCAATCCACTTTCCAGGAAACTGTTCATCTAGGAATGCTCGGACCTGACATCCATAATGTGGTGGTGCATCACAATCACAAAAAACAAAAGCTGGATTCAAAATGGCCGACTTCAAAATGGCCGCCATGGTCACCACCCATCTTGAAAAGTTTCCCCCATCACATATACTAATGTGCCACAAACAGGAAGTTAATATCACCAACCATTCCCATTTTATTAAGGTGTATCCATATAAATGGCCCACCCTGTAGATGCTTTTGTATACCACCACACAGTCTTGAAGTTCATGTCCCAGTCACAGGCCTTTAATACAGTCTTGAAGTTCATGTCACAGGTCTTTAGTCACCACTGAAATGGTAGAGGTGAATGGCGGTGCCACACAGTAAACTTTGAAGCAAGTAATGGACAAATGGATACCTACAATTAACTAGCTGGGCCAAATGTATTACTATTTTCCTACTACAGGTTTACAGTAAATTCTTGCATTGCATCTTTAGCTTTCATCCTCACGTTTTTTTCCATTAATTCAAGGTGAAAAATACAATTATGTCTCTTGCGGCTTATTGCAAAGCCAAATAAAATAAAATAAAATGAAACAAGCAAATAATGTAACTGCAAGTTTTATGTGTTGATAGCAATAGCTATCAAGGTGTTCTCAATTATAGAGGAAATACTAATTATTTTGATTGCCTGTTTTTCAATGGCAGCAGGCGAGAATGTCTCTATACACCCATAATCTGCGTCTTCCTGCAGTAATGTGTGCAGCATTTTGAAATGGCTTATATATCTTATATCTGAGTTGCCACTGATTGTTATCCCATGCAGGGAGAAGTGGGGAGCTCACATGTTGGAGCTTACAATAAAGATGGATACAAGAACCTGGATTAGTGTATATCAGGTATTGTTTCACCCGGGGAATATATGTGTAATCAATTATTTTCCTCAGTTTATTTCATGATGAAGAAGAGGAAATGTTCAGTACACATGTTGTGAAGAGAATATGTAAACAATCTACTAACAGCCAAAACCAATGGACATAATTCTGTACTCCTACTCCTTGACCTTTCTGCTGCCTTTGATATGGTTGACCACCCCATACTCCTCAATAAACTCCACATCTTTGGTTTTCGTGAATGTACTCTGTGCTGGTTCTCTTCCTACTTATCCAATCGCACCTTTAGTGTTACTTACAATTCTACTTCCTCCTCTTCTCTTCCTTTCTCTGTTGGGGCCCCCCTGTTCTTGGACCTCTCCTATTCTCGATCTACACCTCCTCTCTGGGTCAGCTGATAGCCTCCCATGGCTTCCAATACCATCTCTACGCTGATGACACCCAAATTTATCTCTCTACCCCTCAGCTTACTCCTCCAGTCTCCACACGTATCACTACTTTACTAACAGATATATCAGCCACATAACTTCCTCAAACTCAATCTGTCCAAAGCCGAACTCATAATATTTCCTCCCCCACGTGACCCTTCCCATGATCTCTCTGTCAAGATCAATAGCGCAACTATCAGCCCATCCCCGCATGCCAAAATTCTAGTTGTTATCCTGGACTCTGATCTATCGTTTAAGCCGCATATCCAATCACTGTCTAAATCTTGCCACCTCAACCTCCGCAATATCTCCAAAATGGCCCCTTTCTAACCAATGACACCACAAAGCTCCTAGTTTACTCCCTGGTCATATCTCGCCTCAACTTCTGCAACTTGATTCTCATTAGCTTACCTTTACATAGGCTATCCTCCATTCAGTCCATCATGAATGCTGCTGCTAGGCTCATTCACCTTACCAACCTCTCTGTGTCTGCTACTCCTCTCTGTCAGTCCCTCCACTGACTTCCACTCACCCAACAAATGAAATTCAAAATACTAACAACAACTTACAAAGCCATCCACAACTCGGCCCCCAGCTACATCACCAGCCTAGTCTCAAAATGCCAACCTAATTGTTCTCTTAGTTCCTCCCAAGACCTCCTACTCTCTAGCTTGTCACCTCCTCCCATGCCCGCCTCAAGGACTTTTCCAGAGCCTCTCCCATCCTATGGAACTCCCAACCCCAATCTATCCAATTATTTCCAACTCTCTTTGCTTTTAGAAGGTTCCTAAAAACCCTCCTCTTCAGAGAAGCCTATCCTGCCCACACCTAACAACTGCACTTTGATTTTCTCCATTATCTCATCCCCCACAGTTATTACCTTTTGCATCACTAAACCCTCCCTCCTAGATTGTAAGCTCTAACGAGCAGGGCCCTCTGATTCCTCCTGTATTGAATTGTATTGTAACTGTACTGTCTGCCCTAATATTGTAAAGTGCTGCACAAACTGTTGCACAATATAAATCCTGTATTATAATAATAATAATAATAACTGCCTTTATTTACATCTTTTAGAGCCAAATGGGAGCACCCTGTATGTGTCTGTTGGCACACCATAGGTGTGCTTGATTCATTCTCTATCATACAAGATGACCAGTCATGATAGAATTTATGCAAGATTGCGAACATTTTTTCTTCAAAAAGCGTTTGTTAACGCCAAAAAAAAAAAGAAAAAAAAATGCAGCTCTTGTCTCTTTAATGTGCAATTAGCAGCATGGTGCTTTTGCTTTTTAAATTATTCCTCTTTATCCCCTACAATACCTGTTTGATTATGCCAGGTCATGACTCGCCCCCCCCCACCCCCCCATGTACTGAATCCCCTGTATATAGCTTATCTTGAGAGCCCCGTGGTCTATTAAGGCTGTGTCACTCCCAGCTCTCCTATCTCCTGTGTGCCTGTCTTCAACTCCCCTCTCCCTCTTCCTCTCCTAGCTTCTCCTCACTGCTCTCATAATTAACTCTAAAAGCTCCTTTTTCCTCTGTATTAGTAGAATAAGTTCCCTGTGTCAGTGTTACATCAGAAATATTCTTTTTTATATATATAACACAGCACGGCTCTGTCTCTCCAGCTGACGTCAGCAGCAGTGCTCAGCCCCATCCTCAGGAACTCTGAGCTGAGAGAGAAAGGCAGAAAAACAACAACTGATCCTAGTAAGAAGGTGTGTTATCTATACAGAGAAGTATATATATGTTATAACACAGACACAGGGCAACTTCTTGTTATAATACAGAGTGGATGGGGACTTTTTATACAAGTGGCTTAACAAACACTCTAATTTAGCGTAATTGTCAAAAATTACTTGAATGATAACTAAACCCAAGAACAAAAATGTAATATATTACAGATATCTACTCCTTAGATGTGGTGGTTACATTCATTTTCATTTTTCAAGCTACAAATATTTTAGGCAAATACAGAAAATACCTGTTTGATCTTGCCAGAAATGCAGTGTCCCAGTCACTCTCTGCGAGCTAAACTGGAAGCAAAGACAATGGTATTTCCCTTCTGTAAACTACTAATCCACCCCTCCCCATGTAATCAAGATGAACAAAGGCAATTCTGTTTAAAGTCCAACCTGTGTGACAATCATGGCTCCCTACATACATACAGTGGAGAAGTGAGCATATTCGCATGTGACTGATTGTTTTAAAAATAAAAGGAAGTTGCAGCATCAGTTCTTGTTTATAGCACAAATCCTGGACCAGGAAAGTCTCAAATTCTGTTTTTCATTGAACAGCTGGAGCTTATATATATATATGCACAAATAGTTGTACATACTCAGGTGACTTCTGTCAATTATGACATATCATGAAGCATTCCTATGAAATGAACTGGAAAAAATGTACTGCAAATACCTCTATCTACCAGAAGTTAAGATATAAGAATAAATACAAGAATGGGAAAGGGGACATACTTATTGTATTTGACACCCAAGGCTGCATTTTACAAGAACATTATTTTCAGTAGAAATAGTAAATCAGAACTAATACTAAACATGATAAGAAAAGAAAAGCAGATAGTACAAACTTTAGTGTTCCCTCACAGCGGTGCTCAATGGAGAAATACCTGCTTATGCTTATGGTCAATTGAGGCTTGCCTTTTTGTATTGGGGGTACATGAAGTGGCCTCATATATGTTGTTTAGCTGGTCAGGGAAATTCACCCATACATTGATAGTCAGTGAAATGCCCCCAAACATTGGCAGTCTGTAAAATGCCCCCATTCATTGATAGTGAGCGAAATACCCCTATAAATTGGTACTCAGTGATATGCTCCCATACATTGATGGTCAGTGAAATGACTGCATATATTAGTGCTCAGTAAAATACCTGCATACATTGGTGGTGTGTAAAGTGCCATCCCTTAGGTATCATCCCCATAACCAAGTAATAGACCAAAACATAGAAAGATATGGGGCTTTAAATATACCTCCAATAGTAGTCTAATACAGAAAAATGATCTAAATAAAATACATTTATTGCAAAATATCATAAAATGCCGCCGCATATGGCATTAAAATCACATTTTATCATATACATGTGTATCTGGAATAGATTCATACAAGGAGTGCATACATTAATCTTGATATTTTGTTTTTTCACAATGCACAGAGCTGTGAAACAAGGTCTACATGTTTCGTGGAATAAACCTGCTTGTTCGGAACTTCTAATCTCAAATGTGTGAAATGCCCCCATACATTGGTGGTGTGTAAAATGCCCCCATATATTGGCAGTGAGTGACATGCCCCCGTACGTTGGTGTTGAGTGAAATGCCCCCATACATTGGGTGGTCAGTGAAATGCCCTCATACATTGGTGGTCCCTAAAATACCCCCATACATTAGTGGTCAATAAAATGCCCACATATATTGGTAGTCAGTAAAATGCCCACATATATTGGCGGTCAGTACAATGCCCCCATACATAGGTGGTCAGTAAAATGCCCACATACATCGGTGGTCAGTAAAATGCCCACATACATTGGTGATCAGTAAAATGCCCCCACACATTGGTGGTCAGTGAAATGCCCACATACATTGTTGGTCAGTAAAATACCCTCACAAATTGCTAGTTAGTAAAATCCTGAAAAAGCTCTTGATAACAAAAATACAGTGTATTTTAATGTTAAGAGTTTTTACTAAGCCTCTTTAGAAGCTCATGCCTCAGTGTATAATTTTAAAAGCTATTCAGTGCTGTCTCTCATTTTGCATTCTGTATTTTTTGCTTTGCATATCTGAATATATAAATAAAACGTTGAAGCAAACAAAAAAAAGTCCATCACTGCAGACGAATTGCTCATGCTCACACTCCATTAAACAGCAAACCACCTACTCAGCTGGGACTGCTTGTTCTACTGTAAAAGAAGTTCACAAGATAGGTCTGTACTACAGGGGCTATTTACCTATCCTGTATTGACAAGACCTATCTGTATCACTTAGTGTGAGCAATATACACTTAGCGTATCATGTTTTGCTTTGCATACTTTGACATAATAGTCATGTCAGAGAGCAGTATTTTTGATTTTTCTTCCCATCATTTTTTTAAGTATCTGAGTAAAACCAATGCCACTGTCAAAATCCCTCTGAAAATTATAATTGCCTGGCTGTTTCTTGCCTCAGTGCTCTTCGTCAATGACCTAGAAGCATGTAGCTAGTAAAGCCTCAGGAAAGCCAGAACTATTCAGCATGCATGTTCTGGGTTAGTGACTAAGTGTCGACCATGCCCCTCATTTCTTGCATGGGCATCGCAGGGAAAGGAAGTAAGTGAACATATCAATAAAAAAAAATAATAACATTGGGCCCAGGGCAGTTTAAGTCATAATGTGCTAGTATACAGTGAAGGCTTTGTCGATATTAATGGCTGAGTTGGCGATGACGTCACTCCTGCGCATGTGCGTGGGAGTTGCCGTTTATGGCACGGCTCTGAAAGAACAGAATGGGTATGCCCTTCCTTTAGAGCGCATGCGCTGGTGACGTCACCAGCTGCATCTAAAGTATCACCTAAACAGTGCACATTTAGGAGATATTTACTGTACCAATAGGTAAGCTTTATTATATGCTTACCTATAGGTAAAAATCACACATGAAGGTTTACTCCCAATTTAATTCTTCCCACTTTATCCAAGGAACTGCTGGTGATAAACTAGTCATACATGGATTTGTCCTTATCAGCCAGCCAGCTGATTAAAAAAAATGGATTCCCCATCCACACATTCATGGTGGATGCAGGAATCCTCCCCACTGCACTATTGAATTCTGACAGTGGGACTCCTCTGCTTCTAGAATACACTGATTAGCACTGCAGCGGATTGGCTGCATGCACTTATTGAACACAAACTTTCCAACAGTCCCATTTGGTAGGAGTTGATCTCTAGGTCATTTCCTCTTAAAGGGAACAGCCATAGATGGGTCAAAATTTGGCCGGTTTAGCAGGGATCCATCTTGAATTTGATTTTGATCCTTCTATGGCCAGCTTCAAGCTTTATATCAAACAATGAGCATTTTTAAAAGGAGAATGCACCAATGTAGCCTCTGTAGAGTTTGCTTTTTAAATCCAAATGATACAATTATAGGGCCCATCTGTAAACTTAAAGTTGTATGTGTCTGGTTTCTCAGAATAGAGAAACAAAAACCAGCATTTTTAATGCGCACCATCGCATTTGCAATGGAGTTGCATCGCCTTAGTAGCTTGGGGTAGTATTCTAAATGAGTGGCAACACAAAACATTAATGGACGTATCATGCAGTGCAGGTACGCTTGCACTATCACAGCACACAGGAAAACTCCCTATCAAAGCTTCAGACAACAATGCAGACCTAGCAGTGGATAGTAACTGACACATTCAGGAAAGTATAGAAAAGATAGCTTTGTGGGAAGTTGCCTTTGAATTATTAAATCATTTTTATATTTTTAAATGAATAGATATTTTAATATAATATATTGGGTTAAAATGGATTGGGGATTTAAGTGACTTTGAACGTGGCATGGTTGTTGGTACCAGACAGGCTTGTCTGAGTATTTCAAAAACTGCTGATCTACTGGGATTTTCACGCACAACCATCTCTAAGGTTTACAAAGAATGGTCCTAAAAAGAGAAAACATCCAGTGAGCGGCAGTTGTGTGGATGAAAATGCCTTGTTGATGTAAGAGGTCAGAGGGGAATGGGCAGGCTGGTTTGAGATGAAAGAAAGGCAAGAGTAACTCAAATAAACACTCGTTCCAACCAAGGTATGCAGAATAACATCTCTGAATGCACAACACATCAAACCTTGAAGCAGATGGGCTACAGCAGCAGAAGGCCACTCCGGGTGCCACTCCTGTCAGCTAAAAATAGGAAACTGAGGCAACAATTCGCACAGGCTTACCAAAATTGGACAATAGAGGATTGGAAAAATGTTTTTAGGGTTAGAATTTGGCGTAAACAACATGAAAGCATGAATCCATGTGAGGGATATTTTCTTGGCACACTTTGGGCCCCTTAGTATTAATTGAGCATCGTTTAAACACCACGGCCTACCTGAGTATTGTTGCTGACCATGTCCATCCCTATATGATTGCAGTGTACCCATCTTCTGATGGCTACTTCCAGCAGGACAATGCTCAATGTCACAAAGCTCAAATCATCTCACCATTGGTTTCTTGGATATTACAATGAGGGCACTGTACTCCAGTGGCCTCCACATTCACCAGATCTCAATCCAATAGAGCACCTTTGGGATGTGGTGGAATGGAAGAGTCACATCATGGATGGGCAGCCGACAAATCTGCAACAGTGTGATGCTATCATGTCAATATGGACCAAAATCTCTGAGGAATGTTTTCAGCAACTTGTTGAATCTATGCCACGAAGAATTAAGGCATATAACGAAAGAACTGCGCAACAGGAAACAAATAAATGAGGCTATGTGTAGCTGCTGGTGAATAATCAAAAATAGTGACAAAATGATGATAATGACAAATTCTTAACCACGCTTAACACACAAAAAAGATGATGAAGACCTACTCTCCCTTCTCTACCAGAGGGGCTAGTATCTATTCATTCACTGGCTGTTACTCAATAGGGGTGCAATAACCTATAGGAGTAGGGTAATGCATCATATCCAATGCGTGAATACCCCTAAGGACCATATATGTCTTCCCAACAGTGAAATAGTAAATGTAAACAATACACATAATAAATAAAGTGCAGAATATAAAGTGCAATATTAAGTGCAACACAAGTGACAAAATTGTGTGATTAAATTTAAACGAAAGCATTATCTCTAAATAGAAAAAAGTCCTCCAAAATACTGTCACTTAAAACTGAAGTGAATGTGTAGTTCAACAGACTAAAGACGTCCCAGTGATGGTCTTCTTATTCAAACTGTGATGGATAGAAAGCCTTCACCAACACACCCAGTGGTACATCCTACTCACCGGATGTCACTGATTCCCATTACAGAAATCAGAATGAGCTCTGTACGGATGTATTCAAACTTAGGGCACTCACCTCCCCGATATGCAGATTTAAGGAGAGGATGGCGCAGGGGACACCAATTGCGATCCACCTGCAGGTCAACGAGCCAATTGGCGTCCCCTGAGCCATCCATACGTTCGTAAGCAATTTCTTTGTTTTTATACCCTTTGATGTTTTAATAAATTATTTGGACGTACTTCACTATGTGGCTCCATCCTCTCTCTCCTTAAATCTGCATACTGGGGTGAGTGCCCTAAGTTGCCTACTCCTGCTAGCGGTTATTGCTGGGATTGGTGGAACATCTAAGGAGGACATCTAAAGAAGTCACCATTTGAATACATCCGTACAGAGCTCATTCTGATTTATGTAATGGGAATCAGTGACATCCGGTGAGTAGGATGTACCACTGGGTGTGTTGGTGAAGGCTTTCTATCCATCACAGTTTGAATAAGAAGACCATCACTGGGATGCCTTTAGTTTGTTGAACTACATAGTCACTTCAGTTATAAGTGACAGTATTTTGGAGGACTTTTTTCTATTTTCGAGATAATGCTTTCGTTTAAATTTAATCACACAATTTTGTTACTTGTGTTGCGCTTAATATTGCACTTTATATTCTGCACTTTATCATTTGTATAGTTTACATTTAATATTTCACTGTAGGGAAGACATATATGGTTCTTAGGGGTATTTACGCATTGGATATGGTGCATTACCCTACTCCTATAGGTTATTGCACCCCTATTGAGTACCAGCCAGTGAATGAATAGATACTAGCCTCTCTGATAGGGAAGGGAGAGTAGGTCTTCATCATCTTTTTTGTGTGTTAAGCACGGTTAAGTATTTGTCATTAACACAATTTTCGCACTAGAAGAATTAAGGCAGTTCTGAAGGCAAAGAGGGGTCCAACCCGGTACTAGCAGGGTGTATCTAATAAAGTGGACGGTGAATGTATGTATATATATATATATATATATATATCTTTTTTTACTTATTTATTTATTTTTGATGTTAGGTGGTAAAACAATGAAAAAACATCATCCTAAATACAGGAAGATCCATTTCTATATTTGGCTTCTTGTAAAGGTTATGTTTGGAACAATAATTTTGAGTAAGGGTCCACCTTCATCCATTGTCCTTGCGCACCTGCCCAGATATCTCTTGCTGTAATCCTCTGCTATGTAATGCATGGATGCGAATGTATGCATATCAGATGTGCGGCAGACAGTTTTACTAGCATGGTGACACTCAGAAACATTTGGATGCGGTCTATCAGACATTACAATAACCATTAATTGTGTTGGTGTGTCATATAGAACGTAGCAGAATTTAACAATTAGTTCTCCAGCAGCAAGGCTACACTTTTTCCTTGTAATAAATCTAAACATCCATTAACCTTTATGGTGCTGTGTACGTGATCTGTTTTAGCAACAATGTCAGTCCCTTAAACAGATCTCTAAAGTATTAGAAAGACTGGGCATGATGCCCTGTTGGACGTGTGCAGTAATAGTTATCAGCCGACAAAAGCTAGAACTCTGGCACTTGCTTGCTTCTGCAGAAGGACAAGCTGAATCTCTGGTCTATACCGCAAATAAAACAACAATCTGCGCTGAAAATTCCAATCAAATAGAAGAACAATGTGTGCTTAGCTTTAGAGTACCAAAAAGACATAATCCACAACCTTTAGGTCAAATGGAATATCAATTTTAAAATATATGTAAATCCAATCACTAAAATCTCATATACCCTTTATAGAGTGAATATAATTTCAAAAATGATTTACAATATTTTTAAAATCTGCAGTTTTTAATAAAATAATGCCGGTGATCCTGTCATTAACGTGATATTAAACCCTCAGATTTCTTTAAACATTTTCAGCAGCTGATTTATTCTTACTGAGTATGCAGCTTCTTTATCTTTTAATCCTTGCCTATGTTTCAGTTTAATCAGGTGCCATGACCACTGTTCTTCCTCCACTGTTAACTATTTCTTGTGAAGACTGGGAGTTCAGGGAAGCAGCACTGAGAGATCAGGAGCCTGCAGCACTGAAAGTTATAAACTGAAAGTGCTGGGGTAAAAATTTTGACAAATAGTTTACTTGAAAACATGTATTTTATTGTGCTGAACCTAAAACACGCTGAGGGTTTAATGCTACTTTAAGGTTCTTTTTCAAGCATTTCCTGTTATAGGGTGACAACATTCTCCATATCTCCCAATTGTCCTTCTGCATTATTGACCTGTCACATGGCTTCTGATGTAGACTACAAGTGGCCATGTTAACCACTTAAGGACCAGAAGGATTTTCCCCTTAATGACCAGGCAATTTTTTGGGATACGCCACTGCATCGCTTTAACTGACAATTGGGCGGTCGTACAGCATTGTACTCAAACAAACTTTATGTCCTTTTTTCCCCACAAATAGAGCTTTCTTTTGGTGGCATTTGATCACCTCCGCGGTTTTTATTTTTTACACTATAAACAAAAAAACAGACAATTTTGAAAAAAAAACAATATTTTTTTGCTTTTTGCTATAATACATATCCAAAAAAAATGAATTTCTTCCTCAGTTTAGGGTGATATGTATCGTCCTACAGGTTTTTTAAAAAAAATCGCAATAAGCATATATTTATTGGTTTGCATAAAAGTTATAGCGTCTACAAAATAGGGACCAATGATATTTATACAGTGATCAGAGCTAAAAATAGCCACTGATTACTGTATAAATGTCACTGACAAGGAAGGGGTTAACACTAGGGGGCGATCAAGGGGTTAGTTGTTCCCTTGGGGGTAGGGAGGGGTTTCTAACTGTGGGGGAGTGGACTGACTGGGAGTATAGATAGATCGCTCTTCCTGATCACTAGGAACAGCAGATCTCTCTCAACTTCCCTGTCAGAACAGGGATCTGTTTGTTTACATTAACAGAACCCCGTTCTGGCTCTCTGTGGAGCGATCGCGGTGGATGGAGAAGATCGCGGCCGCTGATCATGCGCATCGGCTCCAGCGATGTGCAGCAGGCATGCGCGCACCCACAAACCATGTTCCCTTGACTGACCTTCAATGGCGCTGATTCGTGGGAACGTGCCGACCTGCTAGAGTAAAATGACGGCGGCTGGTCGGCATGTGGTTAAAGTGGTTGTAAAGCCTCAAGGTTTTTCACCTTAATGCATTCTATGCATGAAAGTGTTTGTTACCCAAAAAAAAAAAAAAAAACAGATAATGTTCCCGTAAAGCGAGAATAACAGCACAGTGCTTGAGTAATTTGGCCCCTTCTATCACCTAAAATACCTGGCTGATCCTGTCTGGTTCTGCCTTCCCCCCTGTAAACTGACCACAGTTTATCATGGACGCTGAGCCCTGACACCATGGTCAGTTTACGTGTTCCGTCATCCGCAGCTCTCCTCTTTGTCCTCCCCTCCGCTGGGAGACACTCTGATATAAGATATAAGCGGCAGCTTTTTTATATAACACAGACACAGGGGCACATAATGTTATTTAACAGAGGGTATAGGATGTTTTTATTGTAGTGGATTAACAACCACCTTAAGGTAAAAACCTCCTGTGCTGTCCAGATGCCCCTTTTTCTTTCCTGAGCCCAATCCGATCCAGTGATGTGCACAAGAGCAGCGGCTCTAGCCTTTGTCTTTCTCCTCATTGGACAGATTGATAGCAGCAGGAACAATTGTCTCCAGCTGCTGTTAATCAAATCCAGTGACACGGGGAGCAGGCCGAGCCCCGTTGTTTGTGTCAACAGACGCAGCAGCGGAACTCAGGAGCGAGCCCATATGGGAGCCCCGTGGGGGGCACCCGATGAAGAGGAGGGGCGCGGAGCACCCCAGAAGAAGAGGATTGGGGCTGCTCTGTGCAAAATGATTGCACGGAGCAGGAAAGTATAGGCATGTTTGTTATTTTTATAAGAAAAAAAATGAGAGTTTAAAACCCTTTAACACACATTATGCATGTCATCTCCACTGTTGTCACCATCAGGAAACACACCCTAAAAATGCTATGCAAAAAAGGATGAAAGAAAGAGGAAAACAAGTATTGTCTTAAAATAAAAGAAAAGCAGTTGTACATCTATGCTAACTTGTATGGTCAAACATTATGCAATACAGCCATACATATGAGTATTAAAGGAGAATATACTATATCTTACAATAGGAAATTGCACTGTAAAGAGAGACTGCAGAGCAACATTTAAAAATGAACAAACATTTTGTAGCACAGCAAGTCTTAAACTGGAAATAAAGCTTTGTTCTCAGGGGGAAAAAAGAGGACCCCACTCCCCACATGTGCTGTTCAAAACCATGATCTACCACAAGGAGGACAGACATAGCATTTGGGGGAGTCAAGTATTAAATGGTATATAAGTTGTTCCCCCATGGGTATTATTTGAATATATCTAGAGATGTCAAGTGCTCCTCATTTTAAAATAATATCATAGTCTGGTTTTTAAAAATATCTTCTTTCCAGACAACTTCAAGCCCTGGAGGTAAACGACAACCGAGACGGACATGTTCAATTACTTCCGCTCTGTCAGATATCATCAGATCAGACAGAAATAGTGTTCACAGGTGGGAGCCCAAAACCAAGTGGAAAATTATTCTTGCTGAATGACCTAACCAAATGCAACATATGACAGTCAGCCTGTGCAAGGCAGGTGTAGAAACAGGACTCTGTATGGGGGGGGGGGGGGGACTGTTATTGTTCAGAACATCTAGGGAGTGCATGAGTATATATA
>BLSH010060248.1:1380219-1400839 GCA_018402905.1 Glandirana rugosa
TTGGTTAGTCGAAGGTCCAAAATAACAGTTTCGAATTAACTTGTTCGACTTCCATCTTCGACTAACCGATGGTACGTGTCGACGTGGTCTAAAACGGGAGAGGTCAAAATCATTTAGTTAGGGTATCACAAGTACTCCACCGCCGACCACGAAGAAATGGGACCCTTCTCACACCGTTGTTAGACTCAACAACCTCTTCCTTAATATTACGTATACAAAAACCTTATATGTCATGTCCTGAAAAAACGTGAAATAACCGTGAAAATATATATGAATTAAGTATATATGAAATAAAAATAACACTATAGTATGACGTTAAATCCTAAATATATGAATATAAAAATTGGTAGTAGGCTTTCGAGCCTATACAGCTTGGAGTAAGACAACATGCATAAAGAGGATGATGTGGTCAAAATACTCATTTGCCTAATAATTCTGCACACAGTGTATCTATATAAAGTGCAAAAATCAACATAAATATAAGTATATAAATCCTAAATTGCAGTATGATATCACAATAAAAATAAAGTATATATGAATTAAGTATATATAAAAGTGCCAATAAAGTGCAAAAAAGTCCTGTACTGTATATTCCAAAAACATATGCATTATAATTCCTTCTCCAACAACTCAGATTGTTGCCACACTCTTCCCAGGGTAAAGAAGCACCAGCCGCCACCTCATGAACACTATGGGATTGATTTACTAAAACTGGAGAGGGCAAAATCTGGTGCAGCTGTGCATGGTAGCCAATCAGCTTCTACCTTCAGCTTGTTCAATTAAGCTTTGACAATAAAACCTGGAAGCTGATTGGTTTCTATTCACAGCTGCACCAGATTTTGCACATTCAAGTTTTAGTAAATCAAGCCCTGTGTATCAAGCTTAGCAGGTTATCATAGGCAGGCATCTTCCAGGGTAGGCATCATCCATCCATAGTGCTCTCCTGTCCAATTCCCAGTACCCATTCAAGCTGTAGCAAATAAAGCTCATACTGGAGCCAGCAAAGATGTCAATTGTGTAATATTTATTGCACCATGAGGATCACATACACAGCATGCCAAACAAAAAGACCAATATATCAATGCAAAAACAACTGTAACTCACATAGAAAGCTGCGGCTGATGGCATATCATAATGCAGCGGCATGACATCAGCACTAAAGTTTCTGCCCCTGATGTCACGCGGCTGCATAAAATAGTGGCGTTCTATGTGACTCAGCACTTCAATGCAAAACATCTGGAATCTCGGAAGGTGTAGATTAAGGTGTCAGCCATATAATGGAACAACCAATTTTCTGAACTACAAGTTCCATCAGACTGTGGTTTCAGGAGGAGCCTGATATATTATTTTGCCTGCTCTCTTGGAGCAGTGGGGAGTCAGCAGACCGAGACCCATCTGCGGGTACAGGAGACAGAGCCAGCCCTAAAGAGTCTGGGGTGAGGAGTGACGTGGCCAAGGGACCAGTCGTATTCATCAGCCTTGCTGACCTGACAGGATTGCCGCTTAGAGGCTTCCTCTTTCTACCGCGTGAATTCCAGCTGCATCAGAACCGTACTGTATGGGCCCCTTCCATGGTCAAACACCTATCGCCATCTCGGGGAGTCAGTGAGAGAGCCTCTGGCCCGCTTTGTACTGTCAGCAGTAGCCAAGTTACTGAGAGCAGGACTTTTGTAATACTCTTTCAGCAACCCTCCATTCTGCATCCCATTACTTTCATTGTCTTAACCGCTCCATGACTGCCTATGAACTGCGGCTGTAGTACATCATCACCACCACTGGGCCAATTTGTAACCCCTACCTACATTGCACTCTTGCCACATAACTGTATGCAGATCTAGGGACTACCCTAAGTGCACCAACGCTCATCTAAAGGGCCCCAATGTTATCCAGCAGAAGACTAACCTTAGAGACTGCCCCTACCTCCCATTTTGCAAGTTTCCCTCATTCTCCTACACAGTTTATGTTGTATTCTGACTGTGTTTGCCCAGTCGGTCTAGGCCTAGCATAGCCACTATTATAGCGTACCATATAAGCCTATTATTGTTAGTTTAATGTCTATTGCTGCCTGGTATTCCATCCTGGGGTAGCCTTGCTACTGTTTATACTGACCTGGATGTCCTATACTTTCCATGCCTAGCTCTCACTGTTAGCCAAGCTGTGTGCTGGATTGGGTTATCACTACTATTACTTTGCTTTTACTAGTGTAGTTATCAACTTCTTGAAGAATGATACATTAAGTTTATGCTTATCAACTGTTTGGTACCTGGTTTTCAAGATCACCCTAGCATTGGATAACAGGAATCCTTTGCTGTGTTTCATTGTGTTTGCTTGTATTCTCTCAACCTAGTGTGTAAGAGGGGCTTTTTAATCAGCACAAGGGATGGTATTTGCATTACTTTTACTTGTGCTGGTGGCTGCTGCTCTAGTTGAAATCCAAAGACCTCTACCCCACCCCCAGGGGCAAAGGAGACATCAGCAAACAGGAGGGAGGACGCAGCAGTCCGGGGACTGCCTGTGCATACAAAAAGGAAGCACACTATACATTACGTATAAGTATGCACTTTCTGATATTAAAAAATTTGGTTCAATTTCACTTTGATGTATATTGGATGTTCAGTTTTTTCAGGAAGCAAATAATCGGAAGGATAAAGTTTCTGCATCACCATGGTTCACCATTTCTACCATCTCCTCTACAGCAGGCTCTTAAATAGCAGGCGGTGCCCCACTACTGTGAATCACTCAACTGTTATTACTTTTGGATAGTGATCATCCAGCCTTCCACTTGACTCCGTACAACGATTCACTCTCATCTCTGATTTAGATGAAGGATTTGATAGATGACTAAAATAAACCAGATTAGATTTGGACAAGGCAATAAGTATACCTATCATGAGGGAACTATGCGGGCTGCGTACGCTGACCTCGGCATCCAAAAATATTACTTGTTTTCTTGTTATGCTGGTTCTTTGGATTTATAGAGAGGTGTCTGCACACACCTGCGGGCAATTTTAGTATTCTCTGCCCACACTGACTATGACGGGCCATTATGATTGAGATTTTCTATGACTTGATTCAGTTATTCCACATAGTGTTGAACCTGCCCATCTATTCCTGCCTTCCACGCATTCCTAGTAGCAGGTGAAGCAGTCTATCATACTAATGGGCCAAGAGGAATGTATAGAGCGAGGCTTACCAGGAATGTACAGAGCGAGGCTTACCGGTAATGTAGATGTGTCAGAGCTCTGCCCCATCAGAATGGCCCAGCATTTAACTAAAGTCTGTACTTCATACCTGTCAGCAGCTTTTAAAATTCTTAAATTAACAGTCTCTTTATTGCCTTATGTCCAAGGACAAGCATAATGATAATGAATTCTGGCTTTTCTATGACTTTCTTTTGCTGCATACTGGTTCCGGGGCAGGGAATGTTATGTAGCATAACCAAACATAGCCAACCAACTAACATTTGGCAAGACCACTGTCAGTCCATATATTTCTCCACCAACAGGTATACCTTAACAGTAAAGCCCCGGAAGGATTTCACACATTAGGACCAGAGCACTTTTTGCGATTTGGCACTGCGTCGCTTTAACTGACAATTGCGTGGTCGTGCGACGTTGTACCCAAATTAAATTTGTATCCTTTTCTCCCCACAAATAGAGATTTCATTTGGTGGTATTTGATCACCTCTGTCACATTTCTGATCACCACTATAAACAAAAAAATAGCGACAATTTTGCAAAAAAAAAAATCTTTCTTTTTGCTAAAATACAAATCCAAAAAAAATATAAAAAAAAATGTGTTTTCTTTTTTTTTAGGCGTTTTTATTTTCAAGCTGTCTAGTAAAAGTGGTAGAGGGTTGAAACCAACCATTTAACACTGACAGGGGTACTTACAATGGTCAGCTTTGATTCCTTTATTATTTTACCTTTATCCCAAAAGTACCAAAAACAAAAAAACTGTTTGCTATTAGCACTTAAAAAAGTGTTCGCTGGAGTTCGGCTTATTCATTAGTCAAGTCCATCCAAGTTTGCTGGTGCATCTTAGACCCCATACACACTATTCAATTTTCTGCAGATTTTTGTCTTCAGATTTACCAAAAAACATATAATATGAGGTCAAACCTTAAGAGTTTCAATTTGTATATAATAAGGCAGACCCTTACACTACATGGTCTTGGTAAATCTGAAGGAAAAAATCTGCAGAAAATCTAATAGTGTGTATGGGGTCTAACACTACTACTAATACCCAGACTGGCAATGCCTCTATCCCAAGCTGTCTCCTCCCATGCAGTGTAAACATCCTAAGACAGGACATGTGTTACTGGCTGGACCATCAGGTGAAAATAAAATGAAAAACAGCTTTAAAAAAATGCAGTCACCACATATACTGTAAGGATTGGTCATTTGCAATAAACAATTTTTTTGGGTTTAATACCCCTTTAAATGATAATGCTATTAAAATGCACTATATGGTGATAAAGTCAATCAGTCCATTTAATTAATCTGTATCAATACAATGAACGGAGCTTTGCCATCAGATTCAGCATACTTCTCCAAGGTGTGTCTACAACCTCTTTATTCTGTGCAGTACAACCTCCCTTTTATGTTTCAGTAAGTGAGAGTTTAAGAAAAAGGCAATGCAGAGATCATGGGACACAATAACGTAAGGTCGCACCTGAACCGGACCCAGACATGCACAGGACCCCTTTGGAATGCAGACCGCGGCCACCCCAAACATGTGCGAACCGGTTCCATTGAGAGCCGGTCACACTCGTATGCCATGCATAAGTGAACCCAACCTTAGGATGATTTAAATATGATCATATTGGCAGCTATTTATAGGGATTTAGCTAGCAGGGATGAATGCTACGATGGAAATTAGAACCTGACCTCTACGTCCGTTTACAAATGTTCATGTTTGATTGGATCCTACTTTTAAAAGTGAACTTCACCTCCAAATTTTATTTTTCCTATCCCCCCATACCTGTTACGCTGGGTTCTAATCAGAAAATATATTCACTTGCCCATCAAATCTTTCATTGTCCTACTGCAACCTGCTGCTTTGCCACCAGAGCCAGGTCTTGCGTCAACGTCTTTCATTCCTATGTCACCAGCTGTCCCCAATGACATGCCATTAGGTAAGCTCTCCAGACACTGTGGGGTTGATTTACTAGAACTGGAGAGAGCAACATTTGGTGCAGCTCTGCAAAGAAAACCAGCCTATGCTGAACCTAGCTTTCAGGTTCTTTGTTGAAGCTTAATTAAACAAACTGAAGTTACAAGCTGATTGGCTACCATGCACAGCTGCACCAGATTTTGCACTCTCCCAGTTTTAGTAAATCAACTCCACAGTGTCTGGAGAGTTGGCCTAGTGGTGTGACATTGGGGACAGCTGCAAGAACCTGGAAGAGACAGCTAGCTCCTGATGACATTGGAATGGAAGATGTTGGCACGAGACCTGGCCCCAGCAGCAGACCAGCAGGTTGCAGTAGGACAATGCAAGATTTGATAGGCAGGTGAATCTATTTTGTGATTTTCTGTGTCTGAATGCCCCTCTATATTAGCCTACACCTCTATGCACACATAGGTTTTTACAGGTGTTCAGAGGCAGGAGTATTTAGAGGCAAAAAAAATCACATTCCAAAAAAGGAGTGTTTGGGTGGAAAAAATGTCAAACGAGCATAAAACGCACATTAACGCTAGACATGTAGGAACATTCGTGCATTAATGCGTTGTAATGGCTCATTCACCTTGCAGCATTTTATGTATGTCTGGGACTCTAACAGTAAGATCTTTGCTTTCCAACAGCTAAATTATCCAACAGTATGGTACACAAAACCAAGTGTGTTATCTTGCTTAATTAAAAGCTTTAATATCCCCATAGATTTCACCCCAGAGGTCTCAGCATTATTACCTTAATTAAAATATGTTGCTCCCTTTGATGCTTAGAGCTATAGAACTCAAAACAAGAAAATAACAATAATTTTGTTTTAACCACATCAGCCCCGGAAGGATTTCCCACATTAGGACCAGAGCACTTTTTGCGTATTCGGCACTGCGTCGCTTTAACTGACAATTGCGCGGTCGTGCGACATTTTATCCAGACGAAATTTGCATCCTTTTTTCCCCATAAATAGAGCTTTCTTTTGGTGGTATTTGATCACCTCTGCATCATTTCTGATCACCGCTATAAACAAAAAAAAGAGCGACAATTTTGCAAAAAAAAATATTTCTTACTTTTTGCTAAAATACATATCCAAAAAAATATAAAAAAAACAAATATATTCATCGGTTTTAGCCGATTTATATTCTTCCTCATATTTTTGGTAAAAAAACCCCGCAATGGGCGTTTATTGATTGGATTGTGCAAAAGTTGCCGCGTTTACGAACCAAGAGAATTAATTTCTGGCATTTTTACAATTTTTTCTTTTTTTTACTAGTAATGGCAACGATCTGTGATTTTTATCGGGACTGTGATATTGGAGCGGACATGTCGGACATTTTTGACACTTTTTTGGGATCAATGACATTTATACAGCGATCAGAAATTTAAACATCCACTGATTACTGTATAAATGTCATTGGCAGGGAAGGGGTTAACCTGCAGGGGGCAGTAAAGGGGTTAACTGTGTTCCCTGTATGTGTTCTAACTTTATGGGGGCTGGGTTACCAGGGGCACCAGAGATCTAACTGATCCCGAGTACAGGGATCAGTAGATCTCTGACATTCCGTCTGTCAGAATGGGGAACCGCCGTGTTTACATCGGCGGTTCCCCATTCTGGCTCTGTCACAGGCCATTGCGGGTCGCAGGCGGACATTGAGTCCGCCCGACCCGCGGCCCCGCTCAGGGAGCATGCGGCATGCCCGCGAGTGATGTTGTGCACGTGAGTGACAACTATAAGCAGTGATTTGTGGGAAAGAGCCACGCCGCCGCCGCTTATAGTTGCTACGCAAGTGGTTAAGATAAGAAAAAAAAATCTCTAAACCCATACAAATAATATCTGTCCTCAAAATTCAAATAGAATAGAGGATGATGACCAATAATCAGTCTTGCAATTCATCAGAACCAATTCTATCACCACGTCATGTGATCCATCGTGATGTCACTCTTTACTAGAGAATTCATAGGCTCTGCTTTATAAAGTATGGGTCTGCCCATTCTAAAGAAGAATCTACTTTTATTGTATGTGGATGTCAAGCTTTTTTAGTACTCTAGAGCAGCTTTTCTCAACCATTTTACCCCAGAGAGACCCTTGAAACAATTTTCAGGTCTCAAGAAACCCCTTCTAAAATTAAATAACTGGGGTCAGGGGGAAGAATACCCTTACATTGGTGGTCAGTGGTAATAATACCCCCTTACAATGGTGATAGGAATGCCACCATTACAGATAGCTAAAGAGATCATCTGTGTCATGCTGTAGGCTCTGCCAAGTGCTGGATCTGGAATAAAGCAGGCACCATCAGATGAGCAGTCAATAAGCCACAGTAAGAGTAGCAGGGGTAAAACGTCTACTTGCTTCAGTCATAGCCTTCTCCCTGAATTCATGGCCTCACCTTCTCCATCATACGTCTACATGTATTTATCAATAGTGGTGATGGAATAAGGAAAACTGCAGATTTTAACCAAACTTGCACATCCAACAAGTCTATAAATGATCCAGAAAACTTGAGGTTTGGTCTTTTTCATTGATAGAGTTATTATCATTACATATTTAAAATAAAACTTTGGGTATCTTGAGAGAAAACAATCCTAAATAAGCAACATACACAGGGCCGCTGATAGAAATCATGGGGCCCCCTACAGCCTACATGATGGGGCCCCCTTCAGCCCCACCCCTGACCCCTCCTTCAGCCCCACCCCTGGCCCCTCCCCAGACCCCGCCTTGAAAAAAAGTGCAGGTTTGTCTCCAAGTGATATTTATCTTTCTCCAACCAGTTATAAGTTTGATTATCCAAAAGAAATACTGTTTTGAGATGAGAATAGACCTCTTTATTATCTATATATAATAAAAAATGTCCAGAGGACGGCAAGTGGACATCTTTGTACACCCACCAGAGTTTTTAATTGCACATTTATTTTTAACAGTTAACGGAGTTTACATACGGAAATACAGTATATACAAATACATGGCACTGTTTCGATGTTCAATGTTAAAAGCAGCGGCAAACCTGCCGATCTCACAGCTTAGCAAATGTTACAGAACACCGCTGCTTTTAAAATTTAGCATCAAAACAGTGAGATGGATTTCAAAATCCTGTATTTCAGTATGTAAGCTACATTTACTGTTAAAAATAAATGACATTAAAAACTCCGGTGGGTGTACAATGATGTCCACTTGCCACCTTCTCTTTGTATCCTTACTGCGGACGTGTGTGTGCGGGGTGCAGCAATATGGCGGCGATGAATGTCACATCCGGTTTCCATTTCTCTGGGGTAAGGACAACGCTACACCTGCAGAGACATTGCCACGCCACCCATGCTGCCAAAATGCCATATTGCATCATGTGCTGCCTGCAGAGAGACAGTGCCAAGGTGCACATACAATGCATATGCAATATTGCATTTTGGCAGCATAGGTGGCAGTGGCATTAGCCAGTTGTGAATCATATTGCTACCAGCCTGCCATTGCCAATGTCATGAAATCACAAGGCTGTCCGTCCCTAAGCAATGCATAGTGCAAGCACACACCTTTGTTAGCTGGGTTCACCAACTTCTTCTGCCTCTCTGTTCTGGGATCCTGCTGGCTGGCCTGGGTAAGGTAGGTAACTGTCAGCTATCTGAGCTCCTCTCCTCTGTGGCTCTGTCGGTGCCAAAGCCGCCATCCGCCGCTTCTTCTTCTCCTCCGCTCCACTGACAGTGAGTCTGTCACTCAGCCAGGCCCCTGAGCATGGCGCGCCACATGAATCACTCCGCCGGGCCGGCACTTGTTGCCATGGCGACATACACGTGGAGCAGGCGTGGAAGGACATGCCCCAAAAATTAAGAAATATGGCCGCACTGTAATAACATATGCCAGAGCCCAGTTCAGCACGGGGGGGAGGGTTGTGGTGGATGGACTATGGTGTTGTCTATCGATGGGGGGGTGACATACTTTTTTACATTTTCACCATTTACAGAATCAGGGAGATTGCCCGAGCCCCCCTGACAAGCCACGGTACGGCAGGGCCAGTTGTATTGGCTTATCAGCAGCCCTGAACATACATTTTAGTTATTTCAGCTAAGTTCATTGCAGATCTTTGCCATCATTTGATCTGCAATTACTGATGTGGACATTGTAATTAGTTTCCAAAATGGACGTGACTGAAACCTTTAAATACATCAAGGGTGTGAATAAGGTTTAGGAGGGCAGTCTTTTCAATATTAAATCAAAATCAAGAACACCGGGACATGACCTCAAACTAACTGGAAGAAAGATCAAAACTATCTTATTATCGCATTAGTTGATTCTTAGAATAAACTTTCAGCAGAGGTAGTGAGCCAGTCAACAGAAAAAAAAGTTAACAAAAAAAAAGGGCAGACTCCATGGAATACTTTTTTCTGCTGTCACTTTTCTAAGTTTCCACTAAGTTCAAGGTTCTGCCTAAAACCACTTGATCATCCTAATGTGATTAAAAATTGCAGTCCCAGTATCCCTTTATGGATTACTGGGAAAAGCAATGTCAGTCAAATGGGTAGCCTATGTACAAACAGAATAGCAAAGAATGAAAATTCAATTTTTTTTTTGCAGTTCTACTAAATTGAAATATTATTTTTAAAATTTTGGAGCCACTGGGTGCCTGGAGGCAGCAAAGATGCTCACACCATACTAAAGTGTTGATTTACTAAAACTGGAGAATGCAAAATCTGGTGCAGCTCTGCATAAAAGCAATTCGTTTTTGCCTAGGTTCACATTGGAGATGAGATTTGGGAGATCAAATTGCGTGACAAGTCGCAGCCTATTGGCAGCAATGGCACTGTTCCAATTCAGCGCCGCCCAATTTGCAAAAGTAGTTCCTGCACTACTTTTGCCGATTTCAGGTGCGACTTCACTAGACATCTGTGCATGAAGCCATGGATGTCTATCAAGTAGCACCTGAAATCGTGCTGACCTTGCTACTTTGAAATCACACTACTTCAAGTAGCAGTAGCAGTGATTTCAAAGTAGCATCAATGTGAACCAGGGCTCCATGTTTTTTATTGAACAAGCTGAAGTGAGAAGCTAATTGGCTACCATGCACAGCTGCGGCAGATTTTTCACTCTCCAGTTCTCAACCCCTAAAGTTGCTTTCACACTGGGGCCGCGGGTCCATTAGCACTAAAGCGCCACTAGTTTTAGCGGCACTTTATCGCTGTTTAACCACTTCAGCCCCGGAAGGATTTCCCACGTTAGGACCAGAGCACTTTTTGTGATTCGGCACTGCGTCGCTTTAACTTACAATTGCGCGGTCATGCGACGTTGTACCCAAACAAAATTTGCATCCTTTTTTTCCCCACAAACAGAGCTTTCTTTTGGTGGCATTTGATCACCTCTGTGTCATTTCTGATCACTGCTATAATCAAAAAAAGAGCGACAATTTTGCAAAAAAAAAAAAAAAACATTTCTTACATTTTGCTAAAATACATATCCAAAAAAAAAATATAAAAAACAAATTTATTCACTAGTTTTGGCCGATTTATATTCTTCCTCATATTTTTGGTAAAAAATAAAATCACAATCGGCTTTTATGGATTGGTTTGCGCAAAAGTTGCCACGTTTACAAACCATGAGAATTAATTTCTGGCGTTTTTACATGCTGCCTGACAGAGCGGGGAACCACCATGTTTGCATCGGCGGTTCCCCATGTTCGTTCTCTGCTAGGCTTGCCAGTGGAGATCAAGTTTGACCGAGCCACGGCCACACTCCTGCAGAGTGCGGCAGACATGCGAGCGCACCGGCGGTGGCATGCTCCCACCCGCTCCAGTGCATGTGTGAGCTGCCATTTATAGACGGCGATTTGTGGGACAGAGCCACTCTGCAGCAGTAAATGTACACAATGCGGTCGGGAAGCGGTTAAGCGGCACTTTTTGGCCGCTAGCAGGGCGTTTTTAACCCCCAACTAGGGGTTAACAGGGGGTTGAAAGCGCCTGTATTGTGGGGCTTCCGAAGTGCTTTTCATTCATTCCAATGGGCAGGGGAGGTTTAGGAGCACTCCCAAACTGCCCCAAAGATGCTGCTTGCAGGACTTTTTTTCCTGTCCTGCAAATGCACCGCCCCAGTATGAAAACACTCGGGCTCTCATACTGGGTGATCTGCTACAGCTTTGGCCCACCGATTTCCTGCCCTGCAAAATAATCTGCGTGTTTGTTGAAGTAGGTTTCATGACATCTTGTGGACGGACCTAACTCTTGCATCTTTGCTGTTTGTTCTTACTCTGAATATTCATAGGTTTATAATACTGCTCAAAATACAGAAACTGTCACTATACTGTTTTTAAATAATGCCATTTGGTAAATCAATTTTGCATTCAAAAGTTATATAAATATGTTCAAATATCAGTGTCAGGGTCAGCACTGATCATAGCTCTCAACTTCTCAACTGTCCCTCATTTGAAACCAGATCTTAACCACTCTTTCTTCCCCAATTGTCCCGCTTTTTCATCTGCTGTCTAGACCTCCATTATAAACATTTTAGTATTTAATTACAAAAGGATTATACACTAAACCTTTCATGCAACTCTTAAATTATGTTTTTTATTCTGAGAAAGGAGAGTCAGTAGTGAATGAAAGCACTTGTAGGTTTAATCATCCACTTTATAAAATGCGTTAATCCTTTGTTGTTGGTGTAACTGGGGGCTTAGCAGTTTTGTGTGTTTTTACGTACATGCTTTAGTTATAATGTGTCCCTCTTTTCCATCTCAGAAAGTTGGGAAGTATGCATAGACTAGCAGACCCAATAGCTACAAGATACCTTAATACGATTACACTACATATTAGATTTGATTGATTTTAGGTTTGACTTGACTGCAGTGATAGGAAAGAGTGATCATCAACTACATGGTGGAAATGTATTTGGTCAATTGTATGCTCAGAATTGTTTACCATTAGGCTGCATTCCCACAGGGGCGATCCGACTTGGCGCAACTTTGCTAGGCAATTGCAGCGCGACTTTCAGCGCGACTTCGGTGCGACTTACAACGCAACTTATGCCAGGCGACTTTGCCTGTGGCCAATCAGAGAAGGGAGGGAGGGGCTTTCCCCAAACGTAAATTCTATTCTTTTCACTGTAAAGTCGCTTGCCATAACATGGGGATCCGACTTGAAGGCGACTTCCATTCACTTCTATGGGCACAAGTCGGATAGAATTTGCCTTGAGTCGCGCAGGAACTTTTTTCTGAAGTCGGAGCGACTTAGTAGCGTACATTAAGACGGCTCCCATTCATTTCAATGGGATTTCAGATGTCAAGCGACCTGGAGCGACTTGAGGCTACTCAAGTCGGAGCGACAGTCGCCCCTGTGTGAATGGGGCCTTAGAGTTGCCACATCATCCCTTTAACCCAGGACACCTATCAATTGCACAGGTTCTGTGGCTGATCAAGGTGGTAATTAAACTCACTTGGTGCCTCATCTGCATTAAATTAGCCTCAGAACCTGTGTAATTCATATGTGTCCTGGATTAAAGGGATGATGTGGCAACCCTATCTACCATACTCTGTGCAAGTATAGGCAATGTATCTTTGATTCAGTACCAGTGCTTGCAAATATTGAATAGTGTATGAACAGCCTTGGGCCAGACATGCTCTGATTTTCACTAGAAACACAGCCAATTTAAGGATCACATGCAATAATCTGGCAGGGTAGGGGTGACCTTCTGAGCGATAACAAGTGTTAAAAGTGCTCCTTACTGCTGGCAGATGTTTTTTTTTTTCCCAGCATGTACAGTACTAGGCGGCAGTTGAAAATTCTATATTATTCAAGTTGTGCAAAAATTTTCCACTGCATATGACAGTGAAGCAATTTGCCTATCGCCATTGTTACATTAATCTAAGAAAAATGTTTTTTCCGCGGTGCATTTGTTCTGCTCTATATGTGAGTGCAGCTTATTAAAGAAAATCATTAGGTACAACAGTGTAGCCACGCAAGTCTTTCCCTCATAATATCTCTGCAGGCACCAGGGATTGTGCAGTCCTGCAGAAGACGTTAGTGTTTATGCAGAAAAACATTATTCCTGCGACGTGCTTCCACCATTTTGGCACTGTCATCACCTGTGCTCTCCTTTCTCTAGTACCATTCCTTTCCACTTTAACTGGCTTAATAATATCTATTATAGAGATTCATTACATCTAAGCTATGTTTCTGTCTTTGTCTCCAAAAGCATACATGCACCCAGATAGACTACAATGAACACACTGTGCCTAGGTAGACTGGAGCTGTCTGCTTTGTGCAATATTTAAGAAGCATGAAAGAGAAACCATGTAGGCTCAGTGGGATCCCCCTCTTCAAAAAGCATTTCAATTCTATAGGCTTTCATTTGATCACCGGTCTCCTTAACAGCCCATTTGGGCTAGTGTGTTTGATGCCAGCAGAATCCAACAACCAGAACATCTGTGTGCTTGTAAAGCAAAATATTGCAGATGTAATAAAAGTATATTTTTCCTAACTGTGCTGTCCTTGCTAAGCTGTTGCGGCAAAGTGAAAATAGCAATGATAACAGTTACGTAGCCTTGCACTGTTATTACTACCGACTGCGTCACAGAACTCACCACAAAGCTTCATTCATGTCCTCTGCTAAGGACACAAGGAGGGCGCAAGAAGTGAACAAGAAGTCAAACTTTCCCTGTAAACTAGGGCTGGGCAGCATTGGAGAGGTAGAGATCTACTTGAATAACTTGGAACAGTTCAAAGATCAAGAGATCAGGACAATATATGTAACACAAAGGTCAGGGTTCAGTGGTAAGTAATGTAGAACTCAAAGATCAGTAGTATATAACACAGAATACATGGAGCCATGATTAAGTATGCAGAGGTTCAGAGGTGGGTAGTATGCAGAGGTCAGGAGTAAGTAACACAGTGTTTAGGGGTCAATAGTAATACGGAGTTCAGGGGTCAGTAGTAAGTAATACAGAGTTCAGGGGTCATTAGTAAGCAAATAAAAATACAGAGATTAGTAGTAAGCCATGCAGAGTTCAGAGGTCAGGGCTAAGTAATGCATTGTGCATGGGTAAGTAATAAGTAACACTGAGTTTAGGGGTCAGTAGTAGTAACACAGAGTTTAGAGAATTGTTGCAGAGAGAAGGGGCTCAGTAATAAGTAACTCAAAGTGTGAGTAAGGCACTACAGGTAGTAGAGATGAGGACAGGTGCCAAAATGCTCTTCCCTTTCTCTGCCTCTGTCATACACAGAGCTCAGAACTGTTAGTCTAACCTTGGAGGGAAGGGGAGGGCACAGAGGCTCCACACACACCTCATCACCCTAAAACACCCATCCTCCCCTCTAAACCACTTTCAGTCACAGAGAAAACCCACTCGCCAATGAGATCCATGTGCTCAGAGACGTCATCTAGTGAGATCCACTTCTGATATGTAAGGTAGGTCATCACATGGCCAGGGTAAAGCGGCAGTCCCAGGGTCCATTTAAGCAACAATGGTCTTTCTTATTCTTCTACACTAGGGGGCAATGACAACTGCAGATGCTATACAAGAGAAGTAGCTCACCAATTGGAGCCAAGGGAGTAAATCATGACATAGTAATTTATTTAAAATACCTATCCTGGGGGTGAGACCTCTGAGGATGTGCCATTGCACGAAATGTGTTGGGCGTAACTTATTTGCTGACATCACGCAGATGCTTCCTTCCAAATCAGCAACCATTCATGTGAGTTTGGCTACAATTGTTTGTTTTTTTTCATATCACTGATAAATTTAGCTTACTTCACGCTGTCTGTTGGCTGGGTAATCTAAATAAATGACTGCACTATGATTTACTCATTTGGCTCTGGTTGGATGGGGAGCTTCTTTCTCTATATAACAACTACAGGCGTCATTGTCTCCAGATCTGCTGTGTGGATGAGAGAGCCTGCCATATTACTGTACAGAGCGCTGTATGCTGCTATTAATTATGCAGCTTATTGTCCAGTGAGTGTATAATAATGGTGGCGGAGTGTTAATACTCACAGCCAAAAAGTATTATTTGCATGGATATCACTGTGGATTTGGTGTAAGGAAAAATCACGCATACATTACATAAACTGTCCGAACTTTTTTATTTATTTATTTATTTATAGGTGGGTGGACTATTAATGCACAAATAGCAATTTAGGATCTTTTCATTTTATTCACATTTATGAATTTGTGTTTTATATATTTATCTATATATTTATTTATATATTTATAAATCACCGGAAGCACATTTGAGCACATTATTTATTTGTTAAGCCTCGTACACACGGGACGACGATCGTACGTACGATCGTCGCAAATCGTATGTTGCATAATGTAAATAGCATACTGACGTGCACCCGACGGTCGTACAAACAACTTGCGGCCGTCCGAGCGTGATGGCGCGAACGAGCGTATAAAGAGGAAGTGCTGGTATCGTAGCGTCACCCTTTGGGCTCCTTCATCTAATTTCGTTTAGTTGAAGTGGACTTGGCGCATGCGTGTTTAGCACAATACAACTTGTTGTACCCAACTGCTCTACACACGATACAACGGTCGTATGCGAGCTTGTTGGTACGACCAAGTTTTGTAGTCTGCACATACAACTCCCATGTACGACCGTCGTATGTTCGACTGTTGAAAGCGCGCACACAGACGATCGATTTCGCATACAACGGTCATGAGTACGACGTGTTGAATGCGATCGTCTTCCCGTGTGTACGAGGCATTAGTGACACTGCTGGAATGAATTAATCAGTCTTTTACTTGATATTTATGTTATTTCTGGCGCTGCACTGATTAGGCATTTGCATGGGAAGGATTGGGTATATTGGCCTTTTGTTGCTAGCTGCCTTTTTTCTTCCCTAGCGCTGACTTTTCTTCCTGAGGTAAAAAAAAAAAAAAGGTTTAAAATGAAAATGGAATGGTTTCATTTAAAAATGTCATTAAAATGTTGATGAGGGAGGGCAAAATATAAGCAGATTACATTTCAGCTTTAATGTAGATGTTGAAACTGTAAAAAGTAAGTGAGTAAAATATCTAAAGAGAGGACGACCTTCTAGGACAAAATATGTAGTTAAAGGACACACTGCCTGTTTTGCGAGCCACAAAGAAAAAAATGTTTGGTTAAACCAATAAGTTCTTTTTTAACCTCTACTATTGCTTTATATTGGCTTTTCAAAATTACAGATGCAATAATTTAGAGGTTGGGTAAAATGTTTAATGAAACACAACACTTTTGGCAATTAATTATTGCATTTTATAAACATCCATGCATTAGCAGAATTAGAAGTACAACACAGGAAATAGAACAGTGTAAGAAGGTCCGCCTTGCTTTTATGTATGCTGGGGAGCGGGTGCTGACGTAAAGATGAGGACAGGTGCCAAAATAATTCTGGGGGCCAATAAGGTTACCATTCATCCCAATTTTTCAGGGTAGCAGAACTGTTGCTGTGGCTGAACTTTAGTTCTGCCCACAGCACCCATGGAAAGAAGAAATAGTGCTGTGGTCTCCAAACTGCGACCTGGGGGCTGGATGTGGCCCTTTGTTTGCCTTTATCCAGAACTTGGGACACATTCCTTCCATTGATATGAGACACTATTCTGCCAACTGAAATCAACAGTGGGGAACTATTTCTCCCACTAACACCAATAATGGGGCACTATGTTTCCTCCCACTGATGCCAGGAAAATTTCCACTCCTGCTGGCCCCATTCCAGCTCCCTTAACGTCTGAAGGACTATAAACTGGCCCTTTGTTTAGAAAGTTTGGAGACCCCTGGAATAGAGCATGCATTGGGGACAGAGAGAACCATAATGAGTACAGGATGAGAGAGAACTGTGGTAAGTTGTGTAGGGGAGGGCTGTTTGGCTGTGCTTTGAGACAAAGGGTCACTTACTACTGATCATTGTGCTCTGCATCTCTAACTACTAACCTCTGCACTCTGTATTACTTACTACTGACCTTTGCACTCTGCATCACTTTCCTGACTTCTGCATTCTCTATCACTTACTACTGACTTCTGCATTGTGTTTTATTTACTACTGATTTATGCACTCTGCATCACTTGCTAATGATCACTGAACTCTCCATAACTTACTACTGACCTCTACGCTCTGCATCACTTACTTCTGACCTCTGAACTTTGTGTCACCTTCCCCTGACCTCTGTACTGTACATCACCTACTTCTGAATTCTGCATTGCTCACTACTGATCCCTGAACTCTGTGTCACTTACTAATAACCCCTGCACTTTGCGTCACTTATTTCTGACTCCTGCACTCTGCATTATTTACCCCTGATCTCTGCACCCCTTACTACTCAGCACAGTGCTTTACATCACTTACTGGCCTCTGCACTCTGCATTACTTACTACTGATGTCTGCACTCTGTGTCACTTACTGTTGACCCCTGATGTACAGAAACGTCTCCTCTTGATCATCTGATTTAACTCTGTAAATGGCATACCACTACACCACAATTGCATGGGGTTGCAGCACAGACTCATAGGCTTGCATGGGTTATTTACAATGTCAGTGATGCCTTGCGAATGCGGCATGTTGTTCAATTTTTGTCATGGTGACAAAGCACAGCATCACAGCCGCAGCATGGTTACAGTACAGCCCTGAGCAGCTGCATGCCCTGCTTCAGGCAGGCAGTTGGAGAGTAGTGAAACTGTCACTTAACTGCTTGCTTTTACCACCCCTAGCTGCATGTGTGAATAAACCATAAGTAAACTTGTCAAGAAAGCTGCAACCAACTGCCATAAGATCTGGAGGCTGACTCCTGGAACTTATGCTAACTCAAAGGGCAGCCCCAGATCTAGCACCACTTTTACAAGCTAGGCAATGGCAGTTTCAAAAGCTGAATAGCAACCAGCTGCTACTGCAGTTTTCCTTTAAAGCGTATATACTGTACGTCATGATAGACATCATTGAAGGACAATATTAATAATTATAGTATTCGCTGTGTTTTAAGTGGCAACACATCAATTGGTGTAGGTGTAGCAGGGACTCCAAGCCTGTAGCACCTCTCTAGTACCATTGTTAAAATCTAAGGGTCTCTAAAATCTTAATGATGGATGAAAGAATACACATTATTTTGTTCCTATCTTTGCACATAATACGTGCTTTAAGCAATGTAGTGATATCATATTTTGATAACCAGATCAATGAATCCCATGCTTGGAGAGATTTGAGTGGCCATGGTTTGACCCAGGAACATCATGCTACACTTGGGATGACAGCATTTCATATCTGGGCACCGCTGAGCCAAGGTACATCTTTCATATGCCATGGGATGAACGGGTATGAAGGAGGAAGATTTCCAGACCTCTGACCCCACTCCTTCATGGTAGGTTTTCAGCATCGTAGCAGTTTGATTTACACTACAAGAATTCTGCCATGGACAAAACAACAGCCTATATCACTTACACAAAAAAAAGCACAGTTCATAAACCTGTTTTCCCATAGATGAGAGTATTCCAAATTCATAGCAGTAGCACTGCAGTAAACTAAATTGTATTTAAACTCATCCACAGCTAGGTCCTATGATAAATGTCTCTGCAGTAAGAGATAATTTGCCTTTTATCAGTTCTGCGGATGAATTAGGAGTGAATTGCAGTAGACAGTTTTGCTGAGTCTTCCATACGGATATTTAAACCTTATATTATTGTGAGCATGATTGCTTGGTTGAGCTGCAATCCTCCCAATAACATTTAACTGTTTCACCGTGCTGTATGCAACTGTTAACATTACATAGTTCAGTTATATAACTATTAAAGGCATAGTTCACTTTTACCAAAACACTGCCTATGCAAGAAAGGGGTGTCTGTAGATAAAAAGAAGCTGTGCAGCTTTGACCAAAGTTAAATAATGCCCTTGCTATACGTGTAGGCCATTTACATACCTCATTAAGCATGACCTCTAGGAGGTTACTAAGGATGTTGCTAAGAGAAGCCTAGTGTTGCTGTTAATCTTCAGCATTACAGGAGCAAGCTTCTTCTCCGATTCAAACTCCCTCACACTTTCTCTCTCCTTACAGTCCTCAAGTCCTCCACCAACAGGTCATGTTTTCAGGATTTCCATTATTTTGCACAGGTGATTTGATCAGTTTCACTGCCTTAGTAATTACCACAGCTGTTTCATCTGAGAGAAAGCCTGAAAATATGACCTGTTGGTGCGCCTTGAGGGCTGGAGTTGAAAAACACTGGCTTAGCATTTGAAAGCCCACTCTTGTGATGATGAAAGTGAACAGTAACACTAGGCCTCTCTTAGCAATGTCCTAGAGGTTTTCCAGTAAGCTTCAAGAGGTACGTAAATGGTCTATACCTATGACAAGGGCATTATTCTACTTTGGCCAAAGCTGGACATCTTGTTTTTATCCACAGACGCCCCTTATCTACATAGGCAGTTTTTGGTAAAGTGAACTAACCCTTTAAGTGATCATAGGAAATCTATTTATAGCAATATATGAACACAGGATAGGGCAGTAGACTGTTTCTTAGGTGTACTTGCAGTGTAACTAATGTCGGCAAAGCAGTACAATTAGCTATATTCTCAAGCTAGGAACACTGCAATGTCACAAGATATTCCTTGGCCCACCGATATGTTGGATTAATCCAGAGTTGAAGGTCTGCACAATATATAATATTGTGCAGACCTATTGTTCAGACTGGAATATATATATTCCATGTATAATATATACATGGAACAATTTTCAGCACAAGCATCGTAGAAACTTCACTACCAGCTATTCAAACCTATTGGGGGAGCTTTGCTAAAAACTGGAGAGTGCAAAATCCGGTGCAGGTCTGCATAGAAACCAATCAGCTTCCAGTTTTTTTGTCAAAGCTTAATTGAACAATCTGAAGTTAGAAGCTGATTGGATACCATGCACAGTTGCACCAGATTTTGCACTCCCCAGTTTTAGTAAATCAGCCCCAACACTGTATTTTTTTACCATTTGTATTATTTGGACTGACGCTAGTGAGTAGTAGTGGATGAAAGAATGGTTAGGATCACATCCTAATACCAGCCATACCTTTTAGATTTACAAAAAGAGTCCCTGACAAATCTCAAACTTGTCCCGCTCCCTTATAAGCTAAGCACCACAGTGTCCTCTAAATACATAACTAGTCAACCTAAAATAATAAATATATTATGTCAGCATGTATTTAATTTTATCCACTTTTTTAGATGCATTGCTTTGCAGAAAAACATTTTTGTCCAGTAGAAAACTCCATAGCCGTTTAGTAACATTGCTAAGGTGGGTAGCTCTTGACGTCGGCTACTTATTAGACAATGTAATTTGTTTAAACTATGGGCAGACACCGTTATAGCTAAAATGTGATGTTTGAATATCTTCACACAGCTACTAGAAGATTAATTTTAACATTTATTACACATACTATTACATTGTGACACTGAGCATGAATTTACCTGTTGCATGGTTAAAGAGATACTGAACCCTGGAAGCTGTGCGGGGGGGGGGGGGGGGGGGGGGGGGGG